>VZUI01050176.1:0-17638 GCA_013401135.1 Cettia cetti
TTTTTATTCTGTTTATTAATTTTTTTTTTTTTTTTTTTTTTTTTTTTTGCATACCCTTTTGTACCATGTAAATGGAGCTAGCTTTAAAGCATTTGTGTTTTGGGAGATGGCTTGAGTTTCTGGCCATTTGCAATCAAACATTTGTTAACAATACTTAAAAACCAAAGAAATAACCAACCAGCACCCCTATGACCTTGTAGGTACACACTGCACCATAATGGCTCCCCAAGATCTCCACTCAGGCTGCAGATTGGTAATAACTGACTCATTTGAAAGAGCATAGCTCAGCAAACACAGCGTTCCTCTAATGGATATTTGGTATGCATTTAAGAGAGCTTTTAAAACACTATCTGAGAAAACAGGCATACCAATGAATTCCAGCCAGAGCATGAGAGGGACTGTCCAGATAACCTCTCAGGCCCATTACATTTGGAGGTGGAATCACTGTGACCTTTAAGTGAGTCATCAGCAGGGGAGCAGCCAAGCTCCTTGTGCTGTCCCTTGCTGTGAAGCAGCAGGGAGCTGCAGGGATTCCTTTCCTTTGGTGAATAAGGAAACAACAGAAAACAAGGCCCACAGATGCTGACTTTTCTTATTCTGGTCCACCTAAGCTGGATCTCTTCTTTACTCTGCTCTTTCTCCATCTCATATCCTGCCCCCATCTTGCCTCCACCTCCCTCCTTGCCATATCCCAGTCCCCAACACCAGCCACACACTCCCTTCACCTAACTACTTTGCCTTTGCCCTCTCTTCCTACTCCAACTTCCCCTCCAAAGGTGAGTCTTTTATCCTTTCTGCAGTTGTGTTAATTACTTTCTTCCATGATTTAAGCTCCATGAAGCTTTGACAGGGGTGAGACACTTCTGTTGTATCACACCTGTGTAGCCAGCAGCAGCTGAGAAGGAGGGCCACTGATCCCAAACTGTGCACTTCTCACCAATGCTCCTGAAACCACGGGACAGACCTCATCCCTGCCCCACGCCTCTAACCTTCCTTCTTCAGGCATAAAAATCAAACTCTGTGTGCAACTGACAGTAGCGATTGCAGGAGAACTGCTGCTTGGCCTCTCCTATCATAAGATTCATCTTTGTATAATCCTGTCAAGGTTTTAGTGTTTTTCAGACTTTGTCAGACAGGCACAGCCGCGTCAGCCAGCCACTAGTGTTATTAAGCACTCTCCCTTCTCTGACCCAAGGAACAGAGGCTGTAGACTGGGTCAAACACTGTTGCAGATGCAAAGATAGGGCCCTGCAAGATGTCGTCCTCATTTTTTAAGTCTAATGTAAACAGCCCATGGCACCTGGACGCTGGTGGGATGACCCAGGAGTCAAGAGGAGGAATTTAGGTCAGTTTACAGCTCTTATTTTCTATTTGTTTTCTAGCCACTGCTTTCAACTTAAACGACCACTGTTTTGGGTCAAACAATAACATGTAAAAGATACAGAAAACCCAATATTTGATTACGCCTGGAGAACTGAATGTAAGCAGGTTGTTAAGCCTCTCCCCTCTGATCACTTCTGTCAGACTGAAGGATCCTAAACTTGACAATTCAGATAAGTAGAGGTGGTGAGGAAAGAGGAGCAAAATCACCAGTTATTTCAACCCCCAGCTGCCAATCTTCCTTAAACTTCACAAAGAAGAGTGCAAGAATGCAAACCCAACTTTAAAAAATCCTCTGCAGATTTTGCCACGTGTGCAGGCTAAAGAAAATGGTGAGGGAGATGGCAAAGGAAACTACAAGTCTGAGGAAATGACAGCATGCCTTTTGCAGATAGCACTCTTGCCTCCATAGCATCATTAATTTAACATACTGGTAGAAGCTGCCTGGACTTTGTGTTAATGAGGTCTGTCCCTGTCAGACGATATGAAAAAATGACCATGGTCTGACCCCTGGAGGTCACCAATAATCCCGCAGCTCTTCTCAAAACAATACCATGTTAAACCCGGTGTCATGGGCAAATTGGCTTTATCTACCAAAATTTAAAATATCAAACAGCAGCCAGCATTTTAACAAGTTTGCCCCTCCCAGACCTTGATGGTCAGGATCACTGTTAACAAGTGATGAATTAGCCTGCTTAGAAGCACTGATAACAACATTTTTGTGTCAGGGTGAGGGCTGACTGCCAGTACCTAATCTCCCCCTTCCTCACACAGTAATTTCTGAAAACTAAACAGCTCAAAGGCTGTATGACAACAGCGTTAAAACCTCTTGCTGGGTTTCTTTTCAAGCTGCCCTCAGAGAAATTAAATTGAATTTTAAGACAAGTAAGGATGAGGAGTGGGGTCAGACCCCCTTGCTGCTGTTGGTCTTGTTCAGGAACCAAGCCCCTCCCACCTGTGACACACTCCCCTCAGGACTCTGCTGATGACCAACCTTGGTGAGGTTTGGGTTCAGAAAACACAAATGGAAATTACCCTTTGGTGCAAAAGGCTGAATGAATGGCTAATACTGCTTTGGCAGCTGGGTGTGGTTTGCAGATCCCAGCCTTGCTGTGATTAGATTATTTAGTCTTCCCATGGATGATCTTCCCACTCCTATCAGACACTTCCTTTGCTATCAGCCCCATGGCTTCAATCAACACAGCTTGAGGGATCACCTCCCTTTACATCATCTAGGTCTTGGTTCTCATTTCAGTCTTCTTAAGGCAGAGAATGGAAGCCAAATTTTGCCCTAGGGCAGGTATCCACTCCCTGTCCAGAGCTCAGTCTGGAGCCACTGGGACTCTGTGAGCTCACAGACCCACAGGAGTGTTGGAACCCTTGCTACAAGGCTGGGACCTTGGGTTTGCCTTGTACTGTAAAATGCTTCACACTATTCCTGTCCTTACAACGCAGCAGAAAGTTTCTTAATCACTCAGAAACATCTGGGACCTATTATTTAAGCTTTTATAGAGAAAAAAACTGTGTATTCTCTGTAAGACCTTTTTGTCTAAACATGCATGTTACCATGCAGAAAGACAAAGCACCAGCAGATCTGTAGAGGACATAGTCTGATGTGATTCTTTACCTGTGTGAAGATCTCCTGAAAACAAAGGGCAAACTATCTGGCACAGCTGGGGCTACCATGTGGCTTTGCCTGAAGCCCTGGGCATTGCTGTGTCCAGGGGGAGACTGAGCAGCCAGCAGTGGAGCCACAGGCACCTGCTTTTGCTCTTTGCTGGGAGAAGAATAATCACAGTACCAGGCCTGTGCCTGACTGTGCAAGGGCAACCTCTCCCGTGGTGCTCCAACACTCTTAAAGAGGTCTGTGCAACACGGGAACAGAAAATAGTTATTTCTCTCTTCCCCATCTCTCCTCTGCCTCTAGATACAGGAAACCTGGCCACCCATGGATGCTGCTGCCTCCTTTTCGTGCAGCCCTGCACCTGGAGCAGCTGATGTAGGCAGCAATTGTGTTCATGCATGTGCTCCACGCCTGCTGGCTTCTGTAGCCCACCATCTGTTCTGAAAACAAACAAGGCCCTTGAACTTTCTCAGAAACCCCATTTTTAACAGAAGTTCTTCACTGAAATCAACAAAACAAAATGCTGAGTCTCAGTTTTACTTTCCACTTTACGCCTCCCTCATGCCTTGGATAAGGGCTGTATGAAGCTCAATATATAAAGTCTCACCCTCAGGATGTCAGCCTCAGAAACACAGTATTTTCTAATAAAATGCAGTTAACCAGGCCAGTTTAGGCAGATACTTACCTGGGGGAGAGGCCTGAATCCATGATGTTGTTGCCAGCTAGAGTTCTGAATGGTGCCTTATTGCACCAAAAAGTCATTTTTATGAGCATTTTTTTGCAGTACAGCTGCATCTGGTCCCCACATTTCCACTAATTTCTGCCATTTCTGAGTAATTTAAAATAACTCCTGTTACCTCACTTTCTCCTCTCCTGCCCATTGCATTTTTTTAGTCACTGATGTCACCACAACGCTTTTCTTCAGTCACAGCAGAGTCTCTCACTCCCACTTCGGTTTCTCAGTTTCCAGTCTTGTCACCTCATTCTTTCTCTGCTCCTGAAAATTTACGCTAGCTTGAGCTAAGCAGGTTTCTTTTCCTCCTATTTCTTACCACCTCTGGTTTTGTAGGTCTGGACTCTACACTGGCCACCTCTCCCTGTCCTTCTCGGTGTGCCTCTGAGGAGGGGCTGTTGTCTTTCTCAAGGCATGGTTGTTTATCCTTCAATTTCTATACAAGAGGATACAATGATTCATTCTCAAAGATACTTATTTTGGACTTCAGGAATGTTACTGTGTTATTGGATGCAAAATCAGCTCTTGAACTGTTGGCAAGATTATTTAGGTAATGTTCAGAAATACATCTAGTAACAGCCATTTCCTACCCCTTGTAAATGCTGCCCTTGCCCTTACCTCGAATGAAAATAGGTGTAAAGTTAAAGACTTGTACGAGGCATTCCCAATCAGGTCTGGAGCCACACAGCTCCAACTTCTGTCCTTCGTCAACTAAAGCTGTTCCAGTGGGTGTTCCTGGTCCCACTGCCAAGCCACCAAACAAAGGGCTGATGCTGGAGGCCCCTTCCTTTCCAGCCAGCTCTGACTTGGGGTGGGGTTCACACCAGCCAGCTTCTCACCTGCCCCTGCCCAGCAAGAAGTCAGAGACTCCTCCTCCATGTGATGGGTTGAGTCCAGCTCCACACTGAAGGCCACAGTTTGCTATAGAGCTAATCAGTAAGAGCTTCACTCATCTAAGGCCTCAGCAAGACTGTTTGAAAGTGGACATAAGAGCCATCAGGTTGGAATTAGGTCACTGTGAAAGCAGGACTTTCCCATGGACAGCACATATAACTGCCAAACACAACATGAGTTCTGCCTCGATGATCTCATTGCTGAATAATTCAGTGAATCCTTTCAGTTAACATCAAAAGGCTTGAGGAATCTTCAAGGAGGGCACTGTCTCACCACAACCCTGTAATAGAGTTATCACAGGTGTGAGGGCTCAGGGAGCATGGGGAAGACTAAACTGACAATTCTTTCATGTGGGAACATCAGAAATTAATCTGTGGGTCCAAGGTCACCCAGTCATCTCTTTGGAGACCTTCCCCAGAATTGCTCTCCACACTCCATCAGAAAGTGCTACAGACAGTTAAATTGGCCTGTGCAGTCCCTCTGATAAATCACACAAGAAGTTAGAAAACAAATGTTGGCTTCTCCTTTCTAAATTATTTTTCTCCATTTTGTTTAAATCTTAGAAGTTATTTGATTGTTTCTTTTAGGTTCCTTTTTGGCAGCCCTTGACAGTCATACAAACAGCTGCACAGAAATTGCAAAATAAAACCTCCCTCTTCTCTTTTATTTTCTGGTAAGTTATGTTGGGAAAATAAATATGAATGGCACAGATGTTCCATTTTTCTCTCTTCATAAAACAGTTTATGACATCTTGCAAATGCTGGAAAAATATTTCTTTTAAGAAAGAGATTTCTCTTTCTCAAGCACACGGTGTTTCAGAAAAGTTTTAAGGACAGTTACAGAGCAAAGCCTGTTTTTTTGGATGTCTTTTCCTTGTTTATTAATAACATCAGAGAAATAAACGGGATGTCTTCAAAGTAATTTTGCTGGTACTTATTTGGATTAGAAAAACTATTAAAGTTTTCAGTGTCATTCATCAGCTGCTACAAAACTGTACATTTCTGTAGGCCCCCATCTAACAGCCTCAAGGAACAGAGTTTCAAAGTAAGTGATACATCAGCTGCAGTGGAAGATGTTCAGCATGGAAAGTAAAACATCACCCTCAAACTTACAGACAAAATAAAGAAGGTGATTTTTTTCTCTCTAATTATATAAAACAAAGAGAACTATGGTGACTGAATAAAGCACTGCAATCAAATGTATAATCACACTGCACCGAAATGCCTACAAGCAGAAAAAACAGTAAGGGAACTAGATAAGGTACCATTCATCATGCATTTCCCCTGCTGTCAACTCACTCTGTCACTCTCATCATAAGTAATTGGCCCTTCCTCTCACTCACAACCACGTGGGCTGCAAAGGACCTTGAGAGGTCAGCTAGCCCATCCCTCTGCCCCAAGGCAGCATCAGCTACGCTCACTGTCACTCCTGACAGAGGCTTGTCTAACAGCTCAAAAATCCCCCAGACAGGATTCTGCAACACCCCCAGGCAACCTATTCCCCTGTCGTGGTCTCTTGGCCTTTGGAGAGTTTTGTCTGGTGTCTAATCTGAGTCATGCCTGTCACGATTAAAATTCTTGGCTGCAAGGGCACAGAGGAGAGATGATCCTGCTCTCTTTCCATCGCCCACAAAAAGTGCTCTTCCATACAAACTGCGTCCCCAACCCACAAGTTTCCTTAGAAATTCTCTTTCCCCAGAATATTTCCCATCTGCAATCAGAAACAGAATTTTGGCACAGTGAAAGTCAATGTCCCAATATCCACTGTTCTCCCCATAAGGTTATAAACTTACAAAGAAAATGAGAAAGCGAATGGATGGTCAGTTTATCTCAGGGCATTTCCTGATTAACAGTAATTTCAGAGTGGACCCTTCCCTTTTAAATCCTCCTTTGCCCCACAGCTGTGGTGCAGTCAATATGCACATTTTGCTTTTCAGACACCCAGTAAACAAGAATTTACCCTCAGGTCTCAGAAAAACTGTAAGGATGAAACAACACCTTGTTTAAATGGTGCTGATAATTAACATTCCCGTAGACTAACTCAGTGCTTTGGCTATGTTGTAATCAGGCTTATAGTTCCATAAAAAAAATTTGGTGAAGGAAAAACTGTCTCCAGCTAAGTTACTGAGAAATGTTCCACATTGACCTTTTTTTTTTTTTTTTTTCTCTTTGCAATAAGTTCATAGGTTTTATGAAGTAAATAGACAGCCCTCTTTTTACCGAAGAAAACCTTTGGGATTTTGGTAGCAAGAACATGAAGTAGCCACAGCGTGAGTTCGTGCCCATGCACTTCCATCTTGGTAGTGAGCATTGTTTGTTGTTCAGATCCAATCTGAATCAACTCTGATGCCATCCTGGTACTCACAGGTTATGAAAAAATTATTCCTCACTTGGTAATTATAAATCAGAGTAATTGTCATCAGTAGTGCTGAAACCACCAGACTGGAAATTAAAATAGAGCTCACTGTTACTACACCAATAGCTGGGAAAAAAAGAGACAAATCCTTGAAGGTGATTGTTAACTGAATGATAATGATTTTAAGATGAATTGGGCAATTCAGTGTTAAAACATTACATGGGCAGAGCACAAGATGACCATAATTCTGGTTTCCATATGAAAAACAGAGAAGGAAAACAAAGGCAGGAAGAATGATCATGAGGGGAAAAAACACAAACAAGCAAACAAAACTTAACAAAAAAAACCCCACTCCCAACTTCTAAAACCAGCTTTTACTTTTAGCCAAGCTCCAATTGTAAAACTAGTAGATCCTGATACTCTACACAGAAGTTCTTTATTTTTCAGTTCAAACTACGTAATAAGATATTATGAGGTTGAAAAGAAAGGTTCACTAGATCAAGACTTCCATGAGATTTAAATGTTACCATCTGCAGTATGATTTGGGGTCATCCACTCTCATGATTCACTAGCAAACAAGGAAAGAAGAAAAGGAAAATGTAATCAAGCAACCATAGCACAGGCCATGAATCAGGTCTCATTATTTGGCTCTGCCAAAGACTTCCTATGGGAGCACTTCCCTACACCTAGCTTCTTCCATCTGCAAAACAGGAGCAATAGCTTATGCTATGAGTCTTATATCAGATACTTGTGAAGCAGTAAGGCTCCCCAATGCAGCAGTGTAAATGGCCATTTACTAATTGTCAGTCCTATTCTAAAATAAAAATAATTCAACTTCTGCTTACATTTGTTCCACCTCCAAATAGATATTGCTCAAACACAAGCTATATATCCAGAATGATTCTTGCCTTTTGAAAAATAATTTCCTTTGTCACCCCTGGTATGTAGTACTTCAATTTGTAAGGGACCAAAGGCCTCTGATGGAGCCCCATAAAATGAACACAATAGGAGCAACTAATTGATTTGCACCTGAATTCTGAGTCATCCACAAGATGATTCTGTTTCTCAGCCTGACTGTAGAACTCACAAACTCACTTATGACTCTTGCAGAACCACTGCTGTTCAAAATATTTGCATCAGAAGACAAGAGCAGATGAAATCAAACAAGTGAGTTGTTTTGTTCAAGTCTAGTGCTCAAACTAAAACCTTGATCAAAACAGATGAAAACAAAAGATAAGGTTTTCATCAACTCTGAGCAAATAAACCACAAAAACAATCAGAGCATGAAGTAATTACAAACCTGTGTGAAAAAAACCCACCAACTTTTAGATACACTGAAAACATTTATTTACTCTGACATAAAAATTCTATTACAACTCAATTGGCAATTAGACATAGCAACAAAGGAGGACTTAGGCATGTAAAATGCATCTCTAATACCACAGATCAGTCACTGCCTACCAGGAAGGTGTCTAAACTTCAACAGCCCCACAGATTCTGAGCTAAGACCTTCCCAGGAATTCATACATGCACTTGGATGTCACAACTTTGACAAGACTGAGTTCTACTCCATCTTCTGCACACCTAAAGATCCTGTTGTGCTCTTCTGTGCATTGAAAAGATAAGCTTGAGCAATTTTGGAACTTCTAATAGAAGCAAGACATCTGAACTCCTCACAAAATGCAATAACAAATGATTTTTTTAACAATCAGTGCAGTTTTCCATTTCATCTTACATGTAAAATTCAATAAAAGCTACAATTTGCCTGAATAGAAGGTTACTTCATCAACATGTTCTGTGAATAATATGATGATATATGTTCCTGCCATCCTTCTTTCCCAAATTACCTACACTGGTCACCATCTATGAAAGTACAAGCATCCAATTAAGGAACAGAAGAGAAGGGAAAAAGTAAAGAGAAGAGACAAACATGCAAATCACACGCTTCCATGAACAGAAGAATAGTATATACCACAGATTCCAAGCCCCAATACAAATTTTTCAACAGGACAATGGTTCTGCTCTTAAGGCTAAAAGTGTGGTCTAACGTGGAAATAACTGAGCTTTGTATCAAACAATATTTTTATTGAAAATTCCACTTATGTTTTCACTTTCCTAAGTGATATTACACAGGAAATGCCAGTAGCTGCATGGATTTTTGAAAGAAAAGGTAGATGAAATAGGTGAGAGTGTACATTTCAACAGACCAGACTTAAAATAACATGTATTATGACTTTTATGAAAAACCATAATGATTTTTTTTTCTTTCATTCTTGGGGCATGCAGCTTTGTCCTATTCTCACTTTTTTCCCCATCTCTCACTTGAAGTTGCCCTGCTGGGTCCCACATTGCTCATTACGAGGAGTGAAGAATGTCCTTTACCTTTTGGGGTGAATGAAACAACATTTATGAAATTACTTCTCATTTGTGTGAGGTTTAGTTTAAAATTCATTGGCTCCCATGTCCCCAAAATCGTTGAGTAATTTGAAATTAAAAGCTTCAAGTTATTTTTCATGAGTTAGAACAATAGCTTTTATATCTGTTGGCACATGTAACTGACAGGGTACTGGCAACAGGCAATTTGCAGCATGAGTTGCCAATGCCTGTGTGCATATTTCTAAGAATAACTCAGTGTCCAAGAATTTGGCCTGTTATATCACAAGCCGGGACTAGCTGACAGCTGTTTTAAATTACAGTGGACTGAATGATATTAGCTTTATTGTAGTTGGACTGATGCTTTGCTTTCTCTTAATCGTCCTAATGTTCTGATTTGTCCTTTAGCCAGCGGTTGCACAGCATTTATTTATAACACTCAAGGTTTAAGTCACAAATGACAGATTGGTTGGATTGTCTTGTACACATGGAACATGATCAAAGTAAAGGACTACACAGTCAGGGAAATTTAAGCTTCTTTGCAAGGGACAGCCTACAGATCCAAGGCTAGGATTTTCCTTGCAAAGCAGAAAAGACTGGCTCTCAAACAGACCTATTCTAATTTTCCTAGAAGGAAGGCATTTATTCCAAGTCTTGCATGCTATTGTGAGCTACATATTCACATCCCACTTCAATTTCTTCTTGGGAAATAAGACAAAAGGTTAGACATGAGCCTGCAAACTGCTGTGCACTTCAATTAATTACAGAGTTTGGAACTAATTTATTTTATCAAGCACTAATGTCTACTCAGGGCCAAATCTTGTTCACATTATAGACAATAGCTAATTTTCTAAAGACTTTTCTGGGAACAGAGAATGGCTATTAAATATTCTTGCACGTGAACCTTTAACAGTTCATTAGAAGTTTCCTACTTCTTCAGGAGAAAATAAATGGACACAGATTTTGTTTTGTTTAGTTGTCAAAATAATGAAAGAAATAATTTACAAGGAACACCAAAAAGCTGAATATTCTGATTCAAGGTGCAGGATAGAAATCTTCCACTCTGCTTGCCACTAGGAAGCGTGAGAAGGGTTCCTATGTCCAGTTTTAGGAACTGTGCTTGAAGATGCAGATAAATTTTGGAGTCTACAGGAAGACAACAAAAGTCTTAAGTCTAAACATAATTCATAAAAAGAAATGAGAACTGTGGGAAGGGGATGGTAGAATTGAATACTACATGTTAACAGCATTCAACTATGTGAAAGACATATGATGTATGACGGGAAGGATAAGCCCATTCTCCATTTCCAACAATACTAAACCAAGATGCAGCAGGCTTAAACTGCAGCAACAAAAGCAGATCAGACTCTTGGCATAGGTTCTCTCATGGAAAGGTAGCAAAGCATTGAACTGCTTGCCAGAAAAAATGGAGAGTGTTTTTCTGCACAGGTTTTTGAGAAGAGCTTGGTCATGCCACAGGTGGAGAGATGTGTAAAGAGACCTCCCAAGGGCACTCACAACTCTGTCTTCTAAGATCATGTGATCTGTAGGGTTTTTTTATTACTCCTTTAATTTATTTGAATTTAATAGCCTGTATAATAGCCTTCACTATTTGTCATTACTATTTCTACTTGAATATACTTGGAGTCAGCGCTGCATGCTATTGAAAGTATGCTGTCCATATGCTTTCTTGGTTCTGCTGAAGCAATATCATAGCAGTGGTAAGACCTCTCTGACATGCAGAAAAAAATTATAATAAGTAGAACAAACAAAATACCACACTTACAGACTGATCCCAAAGAACTCCATTAACGGGAAGTTGTGTCAGACCCTTCTACGTCAGTGGTTTGAAGGCTAAGACCTTTGTTTTGTTTTACTTTGTATTTCAGCCTACAAAAGAAAAAATTAAAGAAAGCACAAGACAGAAACCAATGTCTGGAAGTGACTATATCTGTTTCTGTATTTTAAGGATATTGCATTGGTCAAGCATTAGTACTGTGAAGGTAGACTTGAGTCTTGCATTTAGCACTAAGGGCTCCCTGTCCTGTTATACATAGAGAAGTCCATGTAACACTGTGCCCTATGAAGACTCTGCTTAATTCTACATAGTCAATTTAATTCAGAAAAGTCAACTCTCAGCTAGTTGTGGAACAACTAATCTTTTGTCCTAATCAGCAAAATTGTGAAAGAAGAAGAGAACTTCTTTTTAAAGAAGAATCTGTATCTGTTTAAGAACTTCTGGATCTTTTGCGGTGTCTGTGATAAATGTGCATGACAGAAAGAAAATTTCCATGTTCGTATGATAAAGTTTCCTGAACATTGGTGGATCTGTGGTCTCTCGCATTACAAACCTAACACTGCACAGAACATAACATTTTTTACGATGAAGAACATAACATTTTTAAGAGCCAAGACATAGTCAGTAGAGCCTGCTAATTTTGTAAAAACCGCAATAAATAATGAAAATAAGCAAAGTTGGCAAATGCTCCAGTGATAAATGGTAGTGATAGCACCAGTGCTGCAGCTGTGGCCTCCTTCAAAACCACTCTAACCATAGGTAAACCAGAAGAGAACACTCTTTCCACCAGTGTTCCTTCTTTCAAGCACATGTACGCACACACACCCTCACGCACACACACACACACAAACACACAGAGGTTTTTTCAAAATTTATTTTTGTAAAAAAAATTCTCACTATCTGCTTTATTCTTTTGGTTGAACTCCCAAGTCCAGACACTTAAGTCATTAAAGTATTTATTCCTTTGTTCCACTATCTCATGGGGATTCCCTCTAATTCAGTATGTAGGGATTGCAAGGGATTAATAGAAGAGAGAGTAAAACATCCAAATCTCTCATGATTCCAGAAGTAGATAATTTCTCTTTATCTTTCCAGCTACTCCTCACAGAGTTGTTCATTAAAATAACCACACTAAACCATTCTTTCTTCTAAAGGTAGGTAAGCTTTTGGAAAGGGATTTATTTTTAATCAGTGCTAACAATCTCTTATGGTCTATGGAGTATGCTCAGTATGAAAGGATAAATCTTCAGACTAAGGTATAAAAATCTGCTAACCATTACATGGATTTTGGGGGTGTACCTCCAGCTTGCTACTTTGAACACTTGCCCCTTTGCCTGTCTTGAACTGGCTGAGGAATTTCCAGATCCGATGTATCATTAGAAAGAAAGTACTGGATTGTGCATTAATGGTACTGTTTGAAATTTAAACGTACTGAGCTTTCTCAACATGAAAAAGGAAGTATTTCCAAGGAATGCTTGGAATGTATTCAGCCAGAAAATATATTTAATTATATTGAAACTGAATCCTAACCTTATTATAGATGACTACCCTTGCTGATAGCTAAGGACAAAGAAGGATTTAAAGAAAGAATTGCAAAAATATGGTCTAGTGGCATAAGCACTAAACAAGGTTAAGGGACAAAGGTGCTAAACTTACCATGCTTAAGCCACATTAATCTTTCCATTAGTACATTAAAAAAAAATCACAACTTTCCATCTCAAGTCATTATGTTGATGGGGTATCTTTGATCTGAAAAAACAGCAATGATCCCAATGGGAAGCAAGAAGTGTTTTTGATTTTTATCTGTAAAGTCTAAAATTCCTTAGGTGAAATTCAGTATGAAATGCATCCATGCAATGATGAAGGTGAGTGAATATGTCAACATCTGTGCTTTATTAAAGCTGGACTATTTTTACTAGGCACTGAACCAGAGAGACCAAATACCCTGATAAAACCAGAAACTCCAGGAAGGGTTCTTTGAAGGCATTTCTTGCTGTCATGTAGCTGAAAAATACATCTTAATGTTATTTTCTTACATGTTCAATATAACCAGTTTGGTCCACTGCACATGGTGATCTAAAACTGTCATCTTCTAAAAATGTACAGGGAATGAAACAGATTTCTCTTGCTCACCATGGGTATCAAATGCATCATGAAAATATGTTTTCTGATTCTCTGTGTAATGGCACTTCTAATAAAATACAGCTAAGTGTAGCTAGGTCTGGAAACCTAAAATAAGCAATCAGAAGCACATCTCATTAGGATTAATTACTAGGATCTTATGTTTTCAGAGATGCAATTTTTCTGGTGAATCAATACTGTAACGTGAATATTTTTAAGTTCAAAATTCAAAGGAACCATACTGATCCTGTGACTTGAGTTCCTGTTTATCACAATGTTCTGCCTAGTTAACCAGTGCTGGAGTTAAGCCAACCCAGCAGAAAGGCAATCAATGTTGCTCTGGAGACACCAGCCATGGTGATTGCACAAAGAGAAAATCCAGCATAAAGGTAGGAGGGAAATGGACGGTAGAAGGTGTAGAGACTGTGGGTTTAAACCCTGTGTTAGTGATGGCATCATTCCTCAATCTACATGAGCTTCAAATTAGGTCATACTCACAATACAGATGCTCCATTTTAAGAAAGAATGACTCTAAATGCATCTCTGTGCACAGACAGTAACCAAAGCTTTTCTTCATGGCTGGGGAAACATGAATAAATGTTAATTTGTGCATTTTTACCTCAGCTCAATCTCTATATATTCATATATGGAAAAATTCAACTTCCATTAAGTTGGCAAGAGGCCAAAAAATGAGGTGACATACAAAATAAAAAACATGATAAAAACTGCTGGAGACATCCTCTCTAAGCTATACAAAGAAGATCCATTGCAAAAAAAATATCATCTTTCTGGCTGATGTTAATTCAATTCCTCTTCATGGTATACTTCTGTGTATTTCCACAGAATTTCTCATGGCTCTTTGAAACTTGCTTATTAGCTATGCCTAGAGAACTATGGCAGACTTGCAAATTCTGTGAGACAGAAAATAATTTAAAACAAAGGCATTAGAAGCCCTAAAGTAAATTACAAACTAATTACAGAAGAACTTTAACACTACATAATTGGATATGGATGTTACAGTCTGTCAGGATGTAAAGAGAGGGAAGATTAATTCAGTCTTCCACAGTTCAAAGAACTTTTGTCCTATTTCTAGGAAATTGCTCTGATGATAATACAAAAATATAAAACCAAAACCACAAATTGGTATCAATGTCAGTATAATACAGTGTCTGGAAGTTCAAAGGAAATTCAGGACACATCAAGCCAGCTTAAGGCCACTGAATTTGATTGTAAGAACCAAAGCTTTCTTTAGCCAGTACAGAGAAATTGTGATCATCTGTGGGTCCCTGATACCTTTTCCCCCTTGGATTCCCCATTTGAAATACACAGGAATGTAGAAGGTAAAACAAGAAATCGATCCATCATAGTCTTTAATATCAAATCTCAACCTCACAAGATTCTCTTAATGTGCTTAGGCTAATTGCTGCTTGGATATATATTCATCCCACAGAGGTCCCATGCAGATTCCATTCCCTTTAACATCAGTTCCACTCTCCACTTTCAACAGCAGGTGGATGTGTTTTCACTGAAACCATTGGGTCCCTGCAATTGGAAATTCCCCTGGGCTGTGGAGTTCAAAGCTAGACACAGACAATACCAAAGTTCAGGATTAGATATATAACTAAGGAATTCTAGAAAACCCTCATCTCTTGTTTGCTATCAGTACAATCACAGCAGAATTTTAATTTTT
Organism: Cettia cetti; assembly: GCA_013401135.1. Taxonomy (NCBI): domain Eukaryota; kingdom Metazoa; phylum Chordata; class Aves; order Passeriformes; family Sylviidae; genus Cettia; species Cettia cetti. The sequence continues at coordinate 14,969 of VZUI01050176.1, forward strand.
TTTCCCCACAGTATTCAAACTTTGCAAAATATCATGTGTGCTAACATTCCCTTTTCTTTCTCCTTGAGCTCTGGGGATTCATCTCTCTATCAAAGAACCTGTTCCAAAGCTCACTTGGGGCAACAGAATTCTTGAAGACAGATTCAAGAAGCAAAAGCAGTTACAGTGCATGCAGTGCATGTTGTATTATCTCTTTTCAGTGCGTTTTCCAGTGTGAGATAAGGTTTGCTTTCCTTGCTGCCAACAAGTTACTATCTTCTATCTCTTCTAACATATCTACTAAGACCTTGTACATTCCAGCGATGTTTTAAGCCAGAAGCTCTTAAAGCACAGGTCATGACACATTGCCCAAGGGTCAAAAGCCTATTCCCCTTCCCTGCCTCTGTTCTCCCTCTGAAACAGACTTGCTTAGTCACTTCCCAGTAGGCCTGGAATTGCAGCAGCACTCTATAAATCACTGTGCCCATTCCTGTGTGTTTACTCTGCAGCCCCATGGGAATCAGCCCCGAGGATTGCAGGACACATCCAAGAAGGTCACAGAGAACACAAGCAACTGTGGAGTCACTGCGGGGAGTGAGGGTGAGGACACCTCATCACAGTGATTAGCAAGATAGATGACACCGAAGAGCTCACAATCCAGTTCAGTTTTTAAGTGTCCAAGGATTTCTGAAGGACACAGATGGAGGGAGACATATCAAAACTCACTAGTAACAAGCTTCACAAAAGCATTTTCTGTATGGATCTGCCCCTTAGTGGCACAATGACACAAACCTCCTTGCAAGTCCCTAAGAACTGTGCTCCCTGGTTATTTTAGTATGTTGTGGACAAAGGAGAACAAAGAGAGGTCTTCAGAAAACTCTGTCTTCCCTTTTTGATCCTCAGACTGTCAAGTGATCAAATGATGAAACCCCTTGAATCTGCCTTAATTGTGCAGGTAGCAAGAAATTCCCTGTGCACCAGAGCTGTATGTGTCCAGTTCCTCTGGTGTGTTTGGCTGATGACTCCCTGTACATACGCAATTCCTTGAGATGAATCATGGCATTGGACTCTCAAAAAATCCTCTTGCATTTTACCACATAGGTACGTGACATATAGATGTCAACCAACAGTAACTTGGATGTCATACAAGTGGGAAATGAAAAGCCTGACTTCTGCTAAAATGAAATAATACGGAGGGAGGAAGCAAAGCATGTTACACTTGAAATGAAGTCCCATCTGTGTATCTACTTTCACTGGGAAAGACACTCTCACTTTTCCTTAGGGCTCTAGATACTTAAATGCAAACATCCTTAATCTTTTGGTACAGACTTATGGCAGAAAAAAGCCAGTTACAGATGATCCTCTTTAGGGTGGTGTGGAAGACAATATGATTTAGGACAGAGGGATATTACTGCAGTCTTCTGGCTGTGTCACCTGAGAGGAGTACAGACTTCTTTTTGGGTATGGGTTATGCCTGACGTCCTTGTATGGAAACAACTCTGAAGTTGAAGCCTTTCAACAGAACAAGGTCCACAGACAGAGACCTGATGTCCCTTCCTACAAACTTTACCTTATTTATATCCTTGAATCATCTTGGCTCAAACATCATTACTACAGTAGCAAAATATTTAAATATTTCAAAGTATAGCGGAAATACTGCTGTCCAGGTTTGAATTTTCCTGGAAATGCCTCTACCTGGAGGTAGGCTTATCTAGTTCATATTTCAAGATACATTAAGCTATTGAGGAAAGTTATGCAAAGCCAGATCCTGCTTTATGAAGTGTGGATCCAGGGCACAAGTCTTCTTTTGTGGCAAAATTTTTAGAAACACCTGGGATTAAATTCCAAGAAAATTGTGCAAACATTACCCTAAGGTGATCACTTGAATTGCAAACTTATTGGATCCTTATTTAGCTGGTTTTGTAATTAAATCATGGGATCAATAGAAGGGGTGGATTCATTTGTTTTGGTTGTGAAATAAGCAATTGAAAAATAATTTATATGAAGAAAAATATTGTAAACATGCAACTTCTAATTCCATTAGCAGGTTAGAACTGGAGCTGGGCATGTGCTAAAAAGAAGGTTAACATCACGTTGTGTTGTCTGCCAAGTTGAGGCAAGGCTACTGATTGCTGGCAACAACTCAGCAAGCCTTTATGCCTTTGGCTGGTCAGGAGGATTATATTTAAATTGTTTCTAGAGCTGAGAAATGTGTAAAAATGGTGTCCTTCCTCAGGAAATCATATTGAAATAGATCAGATGATCTCAATGTACAAAAGAACTTAAAAACTGAGAAAGAGAATTAATTTATTTTTCATTGATGAGCCTGTATCTGATTGTAAATATTGCAGTCCTCCAGCTCCTATAAATATTAGATTGTATTTAAGTTGTTTTTAATTAGCTTGGGCAATTAGTTGACAATTTTTATATGTACAAAAGGCTCTTGTAGCCTGGATTTATTTACTATGCTCCATAGGTTTTCCTAGATGAATCAAAGAAGGAGTAGGGCTATTAAAACACTGGAAAAGAGTTGGAGAGGGAAGCATCTTCTGTACAATAAGAAGCTGCTCATTGGTTTCTAATATCCCCTGATCCCTTTGAATATTCAAGGCACCTTTTCTAAACATGTGGTGCTTAAGGTAACCCATTGTTTTTACCCAGGCAGAAGAGAGAGCTTTCCAAAGCCCACAG
>VZUI01050178.1:0-31759 GCA_013401135.1 Cettia cetti
TCTATCTATCTATCTATCTATCTATCTATCTATCTATCTATCTATCTATCTATCTATCTATCTATCTATCTATCATCCATCTATCTACATCTATATATCTATATATCAAGGTATCACCTATATCTAGGTATCACGTATATCTAAATATGTGAATTAGGCAATTGCAGATTGCTGTGAAGAGAATGTGTGGAAAACTGATGCAACCAGCAGTGTACTAACTTGGGGATAAAGATTTCATTAAATCTATTAACATCATGAATCATGGTAGTGATAAACTCAGACTATTACAAAACTCCTAGTCTTTATAGCTATGTCCTAAGATTCTTGTGGGTATGCAATATCACCAGGATGATTTTATATAGCTGGTACAGATGGAAAGTGTCCTTGATAATCTCCAGTTGCTGAGGTTAAGGCTCTTCTGTCAGAACTGTTGTGGGCTGTCATCTTTTTTGGTTTTTTTTCTTGGTTATACTCATTGCTATTATGCTATTGCCTCCCTCCCTAAAGGCTATGTCTCATTTGATCCTGATCTTTTTTTTTTTTTTTCTGTCTCCTGTGAATTTGGCAGAAGGTCCTGTCTGTTTGCACTCTTTTACTCTTATCTTGTTCTTCGCCAGCTTGTGTGTCTCCTAGGTTGAACTACATCTGTTCATCTTTACCCCTTTAGTGGCTGCATATCCCACAAGCTTATGAAAAATACTTACAGCTTGTTCTGTTTGGCTGTTTCATCCCAGATTAGAAAAATGTTTAGCTACTGGTTTTACTTGCACATTTTAATATATAATAGATGTTCTGAGCAGAAGTATTGCTGATGAAATGTTCGATATAAAGTGATACTATTTATATTGTGATTGATACACACAATTTCTTGGTATAGGGACACCTGCTTTGGCTACTCTTACAGAGTCTGAGAGAGCTGCCTCTGAACAGATCAACACCTGTTAGAATGGGATAGGCCCACTGTTTCCATTGAGCTGAGTCTGACTGACTTACAATCTCATAGCTAATTGAGATGATTAAAGTGATAGAAAAATAATGCAGCAAGAATAAATTTCATTAAATTGGCTTATTTTGTGGCCCTGTGAAAGCTGGAGGCCTCATGCTAGAGGCATCATGCTGGGGAAAGGTGTCATTAAATGGATTTGTTGCAGGAAGGGGAAGAAAATAAGGAAGCAGAGAAATTATAGGAAATCCACATCAAGGGAAGAACATATCAAAAGAGACACTTCCTTCATTCTGCAAATGTGCATCATTCACCTTCCCCAGCTATACTGCGTTTCCAGCCCCCTCAGTAAGGCTTCTGTTCTGAAGCACCATCTTCTACTGCCTTTCTATGGTCCTTCCTCAATTGCTTCAATTGTGACTAAAAAGCACCCCATGTAGGATTCTGATTTAGAACTTAAATAGTAAGTAACTAAAAAATTAAGCATGAAAAGTAACACAGTAAAACCTACTTGAAAGTTGCTTTCTCTCTCTCTCTCTCTCTCTCTCCCCTCCCTCCTTCCCATTCCTTTGTTTCCCTTGGCCAAATCTTTGTGTTTCATGTCTAGGCAGGGCTCTAGCTTGATATGAGCCTAGAAAACCATGGATCAAACCTTCATGGATATTGTATATTCAAAGGGAAAAACATATCTTTTCTTGGGTGAATGACTGTCATTTATTATATTTATGGCCCATTACAAATAGCAATAATCTTGAATGCTGAGTGAAATATGGTGTAGTGTTTGAAGTAAGCAGAAAGGTGGGAAAGGGACTTAACACCAGCCAGAAGGAAGTAAAATTGTGAATGGAGTAGGAGACAAGACTTGTAGACATGGAGATTCTTCACATTAGTATCATGGGTTGGCTGGGATTTTTGTCTGTTTTTCCATCTTTGCTCTTTGTTCTGACCTTTGCTCAGTGATACAGATTGGTTTCCATGGGTCATGATGCCAAGCATGGAAAAAGAGTCCAGGCAACCCCCCAGTGCTCATGGTAATCTTTGCAGTCTTTCTGGACTGACAGCCTAAATGTAGAACTCTTATGATTGCTTTTTATTTTCATCGATTTTTTCTGAAACTTTACAATAGAAACAATATTATGACTACATGAGAATTTAATGTTGTATGATTGCAATAATAAACAAAGTTCTGAGCTGGTTTGTTATTATAAACCAAATCAAATTGTTTGTAAAGCTCCAAAAAAGATTATAAATAATTTTCAGAGGAAGAAATCCAAGTACACAGAGATTAGCTAAGTAGCCTAAAGTCACTTACAGAGCTGGAATTTAAAATAAGAACTCATGGACACAGGTCAGTGAGCAACAGTGGTGGAACCAGCTCCTACTTTATTATGGTAATCAAGATGATATGATTCTCTTAAGAGTTCTATTTTAATTTGTCCTGCATGGATAAAAAGCAATTTAAATTGAGAAATAACAAATGTCTTATTTTATATAAATAAAAATGAAATTAAAAAAAAAGGTCAGAGGAATTACTCAAGCAAGGAAATAAAATTTTCACTAAAGCAGCACTGAGTTTTTAATCCAGAAAACATTGCTATTCTCACATTGATTCCACAGGAAAAAACATGCATAAATTCTGAAAAGTGAAAGCCACCACTCTAAGTTTACAAAGAAGTTAAAAAAGAGAAGTCACTAATCCTCTGTCTTAAAATAAACTCACCATTTAATAACAGTTATCTTGTCATTTAAATAACAATCTCCTGAGCATACTTCAGCTAAAAAAGTGCTCTTCTAAATGATACCAAACACTAAACTTCATTTTATATGTTCCAAAGAACACTTAGGTGAGCTAAAATTGTACTTATATCAAGTGTATGTAGAGTTCCAAGCTATTGCTTCATATCTAAAAATACCCCACCAAAATCATCTATAGGAGAAAACAAAATGTAAAAGGCTGAACAGGAGGGAATAAATACTCAGCCTTGAATATGTTATTAGGATTAATGGAGAGGACAGACCACAGAGGGTAGGGAATGGGATGGTTAGAAAAAAACAAACATAGAGACTTTGGGATTGTGAAGGGGATGTTTGTAGGGTGCACCAGAATAAGTCTTTCACAAAAATTTACAAAAAGATGTGCTTCTAAAGGTGTCAGAGGTGTGTAAAAAGCCTAAGGGTTCTCAGCAATAGGGACTTAGAAACTAAGTGAAAAGACATCATTATTTTATCATGTTTTTTCTCTAGAATAATCATCCAAATATAGTAGAAGAAATTAAAGTGTCTCAGAATCTACTTCAGATGTCATAAAGGTAAAAGAATTGTTGTTTTGATTGAAATTATAAAAGAACCAACAAAACACACAAAGCAAATCAGCATCAAAACAACACATATCTTTTTATTTTGCTTCTGCTTTGTTACCACATTAGTACCAGATAATTTCATGAGAGAAATTAATGAGATTTACCATTCCCTAATAGCTGCCCATCAGACAGTGAATACTTGAGCTTGTTCTTTGTCATGATGATTCACCGGACAGAAAGTACAAATTGAATTATTCAAACTGAATACCTGGGACCTGCATGTTTCAGTAATATAGAATGTGGTGGATTTTTTTGGTCACAAAAACAAAGTGTTTTTTTCCAGGTTGTATAATTCAAGAAATATTTCTTTAGAAGTTAATCATAAATCAAGCAAGAAAGTTAGAAAGTGAGCAAACAAAACAGCAAGCTGTTTATTAGGGTCTCCTTTGTTCTTGATAAACACATATTAAGACTGAATTTTAAGAATAAATTTTGCTTACGAGTAAGAATAAACCAAAATCAAGAGCTAAAATTACTTAAATACTGTAAAGTAGAGTATTTAACATGGCTTATTATATAATATATAAGATCTCACTCAGTCTTTAAGATAATCTGGTACTATCTATTTTGCCTGTGAGTATCAGGCTACTTTAAGTATTCCAGGGATTTTAGTGCACTTTGTATTTCACAGAATCAGGAAGAGGACATGAGGGAACAGGGAAGAAATGGGGGTTTTTTTATGACAGACTCTTATATCAGGTTCTGCAAATTTGACTTTTTTGGATTACCATATTTAACTTTCTTGTGGGAGAGAAATTCTTTCCTTTTTAAGTTAACACTTATCATGAGCTCTAGCACTAATGTATTTGTTATAGTAGCAGCATATTAAGGTGGCTTATGCTGTGTTTATTTTACAGCATTAAGTTGACATCTATATTTGCTTAACTGGAAAATTAAGTGTACTGATATCCTGAAGGAGGAGATAAGGTGTCATTTTTTATTCTGTTACGCATAGTGGAGGTATAAAATAGTTTATGTGAGGCTCTTCTCAGATGCCTTGATCTTTGCTGGAATGGAACAGAACATGTTTGAAACCTTCCTATGACCTCCTATTTTCAGGGAGATAAATCAGATACTCCATATTTCTGAGCTACTCCAAGATAATCTTTGGATTTACCTCTGTGCAGAGCCAAAGGGCTCACAGAAAAAAAAAAACTAATACCTTTCTTGGCGGCTTTGTCACACATAACCATATCAATCCAGCAGTAGATGACATGTGGCAAGAAAAGTCAATGAAAATTTTACAATAATGAAGTTGAAAGAAAAAAAAACTTGCATGATTAATCGCTCTTCATGCTTTTTAGTATCATTTAAATGATTCAGTTTTTTTAAAATTTCCCTCTAGCAGAAGAAATCACTGAGATAAATGCTGGTTGAGTCATTCGAGCCACTTAGAAAGACAGCATCATAGATTCTATTTTTTTCCAGTTTAATATGTTTTATACCATGGCAATCTATAGGAGCTATGAAACTCCCCAGAAGCAAAAACAATTAAATGTAAAATGTAAGATATAAATAAAAGGCACTTAATTTAACTAATGTTCAGTGTAACAGGAGTCACATACATAGGCAAGCAATAAAAGCAATATTGTTATTGAAATGGATTCTACTGCAAGAGCTATAAAGTGAGAGACAGTATGAAAATCTCATGGAGGAATTATTTAGATGGATAATGGCCGTGATGCTTCACTTGCACTTAAGCAAATGAAGAACAGTCTAACCAATAAATACAGCCTTTTAATCATGACCAGTGATACTTTTCAGAAATGATTGATTTGGAATAATGTATATTGGAATTTTTCCACTTTTTCCCTTGCTTTGTCATCACATTCCTTTTCCACATGTACACTTACAGCCTTCTGTATTCACTATCTTTTCACTAATTATTAATTGATTAAAGAAACAGTTAGATTGTAAGATGACTACTAGTGTTCTACACATATATATGTCCAACATCATGGCCCACTTAAATCTGCTCTTCATCCCACATATATATTGAAATGAAAGCAAGAACCTTTCTTTGAACTGCTTCACAAGGAAAACTTTAATCTTCTAAATGGCCTGAGGAAATTGAAAAGATAAGTATATTTAGAGAAATGTAGCCCTTCAAATTAGAAATCAGTGGTCTTAGCCCAGCTAAACAACTCTTGAAGACAGGAAAAATGGAGAAAAAAAGGATATATGAAATCATTACCATACATCATTTGAACTGCCAGGCCTCCCTTTCTGCCAGTGTTGATGAGTCTTTTTCCACTTTCTCAGTATTAATTCATGTTAATGTTTGATGGCGAGATGTCATTATAAAGTCTTTAAAAGCCCTTGAGGCATACTAAATTATTCTAACTTCTCAAGACTGAAATACAGGAATGTAAGTATATGTGTGTTTCTGGTTTTGCATGTACACATGTATGTAGAACCCAGTAAATCAGTACGTTACTGGTAGACAAACATATGGATCTGAGTTCCACAGCCATGTTCCTTCTGCCTAATGAAGTTAGGAACATGCAAAGGGGGCAAGGCATTACAACTGCATATCATCTTCCCAGCTGAGAAGAAAGAAGACTGAGTATAATAGCAAAATAATTCTTAAACTACTTCTTTGATATTCTTTGTTTTGTAAGTCATCCCCATGTCACTGTGAGTCTCTTTTATGTTTCTAAAATATTCATACAGACTAAACATTACATGGCAACGTATTGTGCTAAATTAAATTACTATCAAACACTGTACTTGTGTGAGGAAATGAATCATAAGAAAGGTGAAAAATGCACAACTTCAAAGTCTGCAATTCCTGCTTTTCAAATAATGAGGGCAGTCTGCACAAACAATGTTATCTTGTACCAAACAATGCACAACAGAAAATTTAGCAGCTATGATAGATCACCAAAAACTATGAGGAGAAAAGGGAATATGCCATTAAAATTTAGCCACCAAAACATCTGCAGCAGAATCCAAATACAGAACTATCTCTTTCTACTACAGAATAATGCAGAAACTTGGTGATGTCCTTGCAGCTGAGAAAAGAGAATTTAACTGGGCTCTATGAAATGTTTTTCACCTGTTTTGCAGTACAGACTCCAATATGTCCTGTAGTCAAGGACAAAAACACTACTGAAAATGTTTCAATATGTATCCCAAATGTATTCTGAAATGTAACCTTCAAAGAACAAATATCTTAAAGCACACTGAATTATTTCTGAATATTCTGTTTCTAAATAATTGCTACCAAATCTACTGAATTATTTATTAATTTATATATTCTATATCTATTTAATATAATATGTTAACATATGGCATATAAAATCAAAGAGAAAATATAAATACATTTTCAAATTTGCACCAGTGTGTTCCTTATATGAAATTTCTTACTTCTTATGTGGAATTAGGTCAGTACCCATATCTTAGGACAAAATTTGATATCACTCAGTCTTTATTATGTGTTTTTTTGGTTATGTTTTCAGTGGAACAGACAGGGAAAATCTGTGGCATATGGACACCCCAGGGTCTATGTTTTTCTGTTACAAAGAACTAAGACAAGGCTGCATTCCCCCTACTTTCCCACCCCAAAATACATCCATTATATGACAGATGACATTAGGTAAGCATCCTGGAGATGGAGACAAGAACACACCCAGCTGGCTTCATATCCCTTCAAATCATGAGCTAGACAGCTCTGCACGGGAACTGACTGTAATGGCCTAGTTTGAAATTTTTCAGATAATACAGGGATTCACAAGGAGACAACATTTAACAAGTTTCTGTGCAAGCACATTTTCACTTTTTGTCTTCAGAATATTTCAGAACTAGAATTGTGCAGTTTACAGCATCCATCTAAAAGGTACATAATTGAAGGGAATGTATCTATCCTGACCATTCCTGAAAGTCTGATAGTATTTTTAAGCATTTGCATTAAATTCTAACTGTGCTTTCACCATATGTTTATGTAGGATTTTACCCAGTCTGGTAGGAGAAGGACACAGGGAACACCTCCTGGGGCAGAACGTAGAGATTGAAACAGTCAGTACAAATTTAATTAAATTTATTCATTATTACTCAAAATAGGCTTAGTCCATTACTTTCTAGTTATTTTTTAAAAACTTGGGTATATAAAGAAACTGTATAACTCTATAAGCTATAGGATACTAAATTTGTTTCACTAGAAATCTTCAAAAGGAAAAAAAAAATTGAAATAAAATTTTGGATTCAACTCTGTTCAGATGAATGTGAATTGATTTATGTACCTTTATATCTGTGCACACAGAAACACACCACACAAATATGTAGAACAGAAATCAAAATTTGGAAAAATTCCCTGTGGATTGAACTATTCTTTATCAGAAACAGGATCTTGTGCTTTGAATGTTCTGCAAAGCTCAAAGTTCGGCATCATGCAGAGAAGTTAACCGGATGTGATTACATACAAAAATCATTCATTCTCTCAATGAATATATGATTCAGCCACATTGAGTAATCTCTTTAGTTTTGGGTCTGTCCTCTCAATAATATTGCACAGGGTTAAAAAAATCAGCAAGGAAGAAGTTAGAGCATCTGGAGTCACACACAGATGAGGAATACAGATAGCCCAAAGCTCTTGAATGTGGAAAAGTGGTAGCTGAAGAAAGACATAACAGAGCCCTACAAATTTATGAATGGTGTCAGGATTGTGCACACAGGTATTAACTGTTCTCTGCATCTTAGGGCACAGGTAGTAGGAAGCTCAGATTACCAAGTCAGCCAGACCCCAATTAAAAACAAGAAGGAGGCAGGTATTCAGAAGCTGGAGCAGACGAGTGCAATTCCTTTACATGGACGGGGGCATTTTCACAGGCTCAGGAGTAGAAAGGAAGATGAACTCGTGCAAAAGAAATACAGAATCAGGTATTTCCTGTTAAAAGACAGTTGGGGATTGAGAGACCATTAACTAGAAGAATATAACTTCCCAAGAACTATTTGTATGTAGAAAAAAATCAACTGCTGACGCAGACAAAATACTGGGTCAGACAATCCATCAATCTGGGCCTGTATGTTCTAACTTTTCCCCGAAAAAGGACAGTTAAAGTGGAGATAAAAATAGAAAAAGGACTTTTTTCCTTTTCCTTTTTTTTTTATTTGTGGCACAAATAACTATATTTTGGTGACAATCATGAAGAGCAATGTCCTTATAGAGCTTGAGTAATGAAAAAGAAAAAAAATGGGAAAATACCAAATCAACACTTGACGAAAGTGTCAAACCAATAAAGGTCTTGTTTTAGACCTTGGAATGAAATGCTTGAAAGACTGGAATGGCACTGTGTCTGACTTGATTGACCAGGAGTAGAAGGAACCAACTTATAAAGATTAAAGGACTTCATCTACATGCCTATCTCAGCTGTAACAAATTAGTACTTATATATTATGTTTCCTTCAGCATTGTGTTAAACTGATTAGCAAACTGCACTGATGTGCAAAGATAAAGATGTATAGCAGTATATGAACTTAAATCTGTTGAAGATTTCAAGCTAACAAAAGCACTTATGTTCCCTTAAATGTTCATACCTATCACATCATGCACACATATGCAAAATATTCTGCTTAGTTAATTAAAGTTTGTTGAATCTTTCTCTTTTTCACCTCAAACTTTTAGAGCTTCAGATGAATCTTTACAATAGGGTTCTAATTTTCAATGTAATCTCAGTATTGATTACTACAGTTATTTATTCCTGAGTGAGATGAAAGAATCATTACCTACTTCTGTTAATGAACTGGAAAAGAAAAAGCAAACAATGCATTAATTACATTTTCCATTTATACTACATTAAGAGCTGATGCAAAAAATGAGAAATGAGAAATACAAATACATCTAAAAACCTAAGAAGTTAATTGTAGACTGGAAATAACTAAAGGATCTTTAGCCTGCAAACCTGTATACAGGCACCTGGGGGGGTTAATAAACCAAAAAATAAATATTCACAGATATAATGTACTTGGAGCACAGTCTAACACTGAGTGGGACTTTCTGCTCTAAATGGATGGTACTAGAAACAAAGAAGCTTTTAGCTGCTTATATTATGGAGGAAAAGATTAAAACACAGACAGTTTTATCTTCTGTAGTATGTAAACGAATCAAATCAGAAACAAAAGGAATGAAAACCTCTTTCCATATAGCTATATGTGACCATTCATGCAGAATGTTTATGCAGTTGTGGGTGCTTCATTGTTCCAGATGACATCAGGAACTCAAGAATTCAAGGAAGAACCCTTTGATTAGACATATGAACAGAGAAAGTTATGGGGAAAAATTAAAACTCATAATAGGCATTCACTAGCTAAGTTAGAACTAAAAGATTAGGTATGGAATTCATGTGGCTAATATAAACATTAAAGATTTTGTGAATTATATGTTGCCTAAATTCTATTTATTAAATTTGCACATTGCATTTCCTTTTTGTTCTTTTGCAGACACAGAGTCAGGAGACTTTTTTTCTTAAGAATTTGTAAAGAAGGGAAACTTGAAAATATTTGAAAGAAAAAATTGTGAGAATTTCTGCAATAGAAATGAGCATGTAATTGCTTAGAAGACAGCTTTAAAAAAATCCGAAATAATTCCTTGTAAAATACAAGTGTTTGGGTTTATTGGTGAAGAGGAATAAATCTTTATATTTCTAAATTCATGAAGACCAAAGAAAGAAAGAACAGATACCATATGTAGCAAGCATTGCATTGTGGTACTGGCAAGAAATAAGAAAGCAAAAATAGTGTACTAAAATGACCATTATAACAAAAAGGATTCAAAATATCTATCAAAGTATTATCACTATAGATAAACTCTCATTTTGCAAGTTCTTTAAGCAGATATTGAATTACAAAACCTGTTATCCAATTCTGTAGAAGCTGTGGGAATATATTCCCTCACTTCAGTCAAAAGGGTCTTGTTGAACAATCACTAAACTCTTGGACAGAACTTGTGATGTTCACATGGATGTGCTCAGTATTTTTCTGGAGACTTTTAATGGTCGTGTTTTCCTAGTCAGCACTTGTTTGAACACCTAAAATTTAGACTGCAATCAGTTCTTTTTATTAAACAGACTAGATATCTTTGGCTTCTATGTTTTTTGCATCAAGTTTATTTCTAATTCTTTGGCCACATGCATCTTTGTAAGTGTTATTTTTTTTGCTCGTATCAGTATGCTGGCTTTTGTTGTTACTTGATATGACAACTAAGTAGGTTTAATTTTTACAATTCCTTTTTATTTTATCTAATTTTGTATACTGATGTGAGAACCAAAGTATCCTTACTTAAAGTTTTCCAGACTCTATTCTAAATATGCTTGTAAAAATAGACAAATATGTTGATTCAGATTCATGTTTCCTGAGTGTTCAAAATATTTTGTTTAAAAAGAGGTTTAATTCTCCTTCTCAGTATCATGAGGATATTATATATTGGTTATTTACTTCCACATCATGTTAGAAAAATATATTGGCACGTCTGCTTCAAACACACACACACACACACACACACACACACACACACACACACACACACACACAAACACACACATTGGAAGAGCAACAGCTTCTCAGCAAGATCAAGAAGATGGAGAATCATGATATGAGAGAATCATGATAATAATAAGGTCTTACTCAAATCTGAAACAATATCAAAGAGATTACTGAAACAGACAGGCCAATAAATGGAGGGGTTTAACTATTTTAAATTTCCCTTGGCTTGCAATTGCCTTTTTTAGATATAAATTTAAGACCTATTGGGTTTCAGAGGAGTAGTTATCATTTATGGAACTATACAGAGATGATAGAAGTTATGCACATGTTGAATTTGGTCCCTTGGATTTTATCTCATGTTATCTGAACAGTAAATCTTTTAAATGGATTGGCCTTCAATTTTAATGTAATATTGTAAAGCAAGATAAGATAGCCTGCCATGATAAGGTACTATAAAGGTTTAAGTAGCTGTTTTCAGGATAACTCTGTGGTAAGTGACCAACAGCTACAAGCCAGTACCTAATTTATTACACAGGTTTTCTTCTAACAAGTGGTTTATGGCTTCAGCAAGTATAAACAGAGGTGACTAGAATAGGATAATCTTTATACATTTCAGATGTTTTAGATATCTACAGTGTTCGTAACACATTTTTGTTCATCTTTCATCACATATAATGGTGAATGCTCACTTTTTCCAGTAGGAATTAGTTTACTTAAGCTGAAATAAAACAGAGTACTTTCCTGCACCAAAATACCAAGATGATAAAGCCCCTGAAACCTCACCAACACCTCCAATATTATTTGACACACCAACAAACTAAGGAGAATTTGGATACTATGAAAACACCACATCATTTCATTTCATTTTTGTATTTAAAGATATTTTTAAAGTGTCAGAATACTGAAAGCCTAAGATGTATTTTACTTACAAAGCTTATCTTACTTTTTTTGGAGTACTTTAATAAGTGTGTACAATATGGTTTTAAGTTTTTTGTAAAATGTCTCCTTTACTTTTAGCAGCAGAAATTGCACATATATTTTATGGTTTCCACTTGAACTGTGTTTTCTTCTATTAAGAGTTTTCAGAATCAATGTTCATTTACTAATAGTATTTTGTGTCGCCTTCTAGTCATGAGCCTCTGTATTAACTGCAGGTCTTAATTTGCCTAATTGTTAACGTGTGCGTGCAGTAAACATCATCTTGTCTTACAAAACAAATTATTTCTTTATACGCACATTTTATTAATCATTATATAAGAAGAAGTCTGCTAATTAAATTATTTCTTATGGTGCTGAACTTAGTTTTCATCATCAATAATTTTCTTACAACTTTATGGTTTGTGTACAGTCCCACGAGAATGGTGTTATAGTTTTAATATTATCCAAGAGCCCAAGAAGTTGTTCCTATAAAGGACTTGGATTGTTGAAATGAGTTTAGCAAGAAGTTTGGGTTCCTTGAATGTCATCTCTACATAACCTTGAACATGACAAATGAGGATTTGAAGAGCATTAATAATGTATGGGAAATGCAATCTATTTTCCGGCTCCACAGTCATAATTAGGTTCTGATGGAGCCGTCTGTACCAATTTACTGAGAAACTTTTATTTCCACTTTTCAGAGTGTTTATCAGTGATAGTGAGATGGTATCAAGGCCAAGTTTAGAAGTAAAAGGATTAGGAATTTTGTGTAAGTTATATGAATAATGTGCCCTTATACCAGTTATTGTCATCAGTAGACAGGTGAGCTTAGTCTGCTGCTGACTAAAGCAAGTTACACTGCAATTTATGCAGAAAGGAACAGGTTATACAACACATAAGAGACCCCCATGAAAATGTATATGTTTTGGTCTCTATAACCCAAATAATTAGAAACGTCAAAGGTAGACGTAGCTTCTGTGTTAATATTTTGAATTTAGTTAGTAGACCAGAATCCCCTAATTATGAAGATGTTTTATTATGATGACTGTGATATTCTCTAGAGCTGTGCCCTTTAATTTTATATTAAAATTACTTAAACCAATTTTATGCACTTTTAAAAAATATTTTCTGGAACGAATGATTTACATATTGATTTTTTTCCTCCCTATATTCTTTACGTAACTTTTAGTGGTAAAGAGAGGTATCATATCACAGTACTGAATCTTAGAGAGGGATGGAATTTGCAAATGTGACAGGACAAAACCTGGAAGCTTGAATGTAACCTCTACAGTTATGATTATGTATTATATCCTCTCATAAAAACTCCTAATTTTTTTTCTTTAAAATAATGATTCCTATAGATTGTTCCATATTCACATACAATAGTTTCAGTGGACCACAAAAGCATCTAATAATAAATCTTGTTTTCCTGATTTGCCGAAAACTGTATTTTACAAATGATAAAGCAAACACTAACAAATGTAGTGTACTGAGCTGCACTCCTGGCTTGCATAGGAGAAGCAGTGACCCACTGGAATCATTGCACTGAATAGTTCTGTTTTATCTGAGCAAGAATAGGCACCAATCATAATTTTCAACAGAAATATTCCACTACGACATTAAAATATTATGTCAGTACCCCATTATGCTGGGGTCAGCACTAACACGATAGGATGTGAACAAAATAGGACAATCTCTTTAAATGAGATTTTAAAAATATTAAAATTAAATTATGTTAATCACTGATTCAATTAAGGGAAAAGAATTGAGATGTTGTGGGTAGTGGACAGCAGTTTCTCTCTGCAGTCATTTCATCATACAAGAAAAAAAAACTGGTTAGTTTTAGCCTGTGCAATTGTGATACTGCCATATTTTCTCAAAAAAAAAAATCTTACAGATATCAGATAGAGTGCTTTAATTCCTCAAAAAAATATTTTTTCTTCTTTATCTCTCTACTTATCTGTAAAATTTCTGTTGTCACAAAAAATATCAATTACTAAAAGACATATCTTGGCTACTTTAGTATGAACATATAAATATTGGAGCAGGTTCATAGTATCTGATAAAAGTAACAATTATCAAATGTCAAAAATTTAAAAAACCAGACTTTAGAAGCCATGGTAGAAGGAATGCCTGTCAGCAATATATTATTTATAGGAGGTATCTGAGTAGGAAAAAAATTTTAAATTCTGCATTGACTGCAGCTGGTGAGGTGCTGTCAGTGAGAGAGTAAAGGGGAAGATGTTATGTGTGGGCAAATTCTCTTCAAAGGCAGAGCAAAAGGAAGCAAAAAGATTAAGAAAGAGCAGAGGGAATACCAAGGCCAAGGCCAGAGGAGAAGCAGCAGGTGCTCTGTGGAGGAGAAGGCATTCCTGGCAGCCTTTGCAAGGACCCACACAATGGGGCAGATATGCACTGCAGGCTGTGGAGAGCATACATTGGAGCAGAGGAAAAATGTGATGAAAAAGCGGTAGCAGGGAGAAAGGAATATCTACTGCCTGAGACCTCCTCACTTTTCTTTCCACTCACTTGAATCAATAATTAAGTATTTATTTTATTTGTCTGTTTTCTCCAAATCAAGTCTCCTTTGCCCATGGCAGTAATTTGTAAACTATTCTTTTTTCTAAATCTATTTTTATCTCAACCCATGAATTTTTTTACTTCTGTTTTTCCTTTTCTTCTGTTTTTTCCTGTCAAAGGGGGAGGAAGAATCAGTGAACAGCTGAGTGGAAGTATTGCTGCTAGCCAAGGATAGCCTAGTGGAAATATAAGCAAAATATAAATTTGGCTCTGGTCCTGTTCATGTGTATATTTCTACAACAACTGGTTTAGCCACTACCCCCTGGGATTTGACATCCATCACTGAATCAGGGTGTCAGTATTTGGTTTTTTCTTTATTACCCCTCCTTCCATCAATATGTCTGGGAATTAAAATTCAGTCTATTATTAATATTAGGTTGTATCACAGTTTTGCTGCAATTTGGCCATGCATTAAATGATGTCATTTCCTCTCTAGTGATTGCTGGTATTATTAACTCGGAGGCTTAAAAATCATTAGTCATCTACTTATCCTTTTCTAAGTCATTTGTAACATTTGATTAAAATATTCCAACTTTTAAAATAAGTTGACAATTTTTATGGCTTTGAATTGTTTGGGGTTTTTTTCCAAATGTCTTCAATGTTTACAACATCTGAAATATCAAGGTGCACAATTTAAGGCTTTTATCCTCAACTGTGTGAAAGACAATTTTTTTCATTACAATGAGAACTGAGATCTCAGGCAGTTGCTAATAGTTTTCATTAAAGCTTTGGGTACTTCATGATCAAATAAGAAATTAATTTTGTATGTATTTATATCCGTAGTTACTTGCTGCTTTTTAAACATCCAACTTGGATAGATGCTGAGAGGCAAATGTGTAAGTACACATGCAGGCATGCAAACTTTGAGTAGTTGTGTGTACACAAAAGAAATCAGGACCTCAGCAGACAACATGTGCATTCCCTTCACATCTGAAAACCCTCTTTGCAGAAATTAATGAATTATAGTGGAATCATCTATGCCATCTAAAAAATTACCTCAGGGTAAGTGCTACCCTCCCATGCAGGGTAACGCAAATCAGTTTTACTTATCTGGACATAAGTTCAGTTTTTTTACAGCAACCATAAACTGATGTTGTACACAAGGATCTGAAAATCTGACAAAGGTTTTCAGTGATTGAGAGATTACAGAGATTACAGATTAAGAGATTACAAAGCTTTGCTGGATGGGGAATAATTACTAAACGCACGTGCAGTCAGTGTTTTGGCCTACCCTTTGTATACAATGGAAAAAAGCATGCAGTACCAAACAAAGAATTGTCATACAATAACCACAATGGGGCTCTGACCTCCCAAAAGCAATATTATACTGTTAACAAACTTGTTAGATAGAGGAGTTGAAGGCTGCTCCAATCCTCCAGAAAGATTTTTTATTTTCATGTAATTTAGTTAACATTCACAGGAAAAGAAAAATACATCTGAAGTGTTATCTTGTAAGTCTGCTTTTGCAGTAACAGTTGCCCAGCTGAAGACTTCTATTTATCTATTTTGCCACAGATTGGAGTAATGGGCTACTTCTCACTTATGAGAATAAAAAAACCTGAATACCTGTGGACATCTGCACTTTTCTGTGCTGGCAGATGGAAGCCAGATGAGGTACCTTAGTCCCTTTTTAAATGCCAGAGGCACAAATTTAGGCAACTGAACTGGCCCAAGTGAGAGTATTGACAAGAGGCTTGACTCAGCACCTTGCATATGGATAGATGCTCTGTGACCTTTGATATGCTGTGGGTTTACTGCATGGCCTCCAGCTGCTGCTCCAGGTGGAAACATTCCCATATGATTCCTGTGTCATATTTGTTAACTGTGGAGGGTGTCTGTGCCAACTGCCCAACTGGCAGCTCAAACAGAATTAAAAACCTATGGGCAAGCCCCTGGGCTGAGGGAAAGTGTAATATTAAGACATCCATCTATATTTAGAGGTCTAGATGTATGCTGGATGTTTAGGTTTCCTAGTCAGTGCTTCTGTGACACTGAAGGAGCAAATCAGCTGGCAAACCACAATATTCAGGGGGACTTGAGATGCAGGGAAGGAGTGGTCAGAAGAATGAACGAATGAATGGATGGATGAATGAATGAATGAATGAATGAATGAATGAATGAATGAATGAATACATCACAAAATAAGAGGAAAATACAAGTAAGAAATGTTAATCTGTTTAGGAAGAAGCTTTAATGTGAAGTATGGGGTTGAGAAGTATTGATAACAGAAGTGTTTTATTTTTTAGTGTCCTGGTAAAGGACACTAAAGAAATATCATTAACTCTTCAAATGGAATAATACATTTTTAAAGGGATTATTTTATAGATGAATATTCTATGACCTTTTAAAGTTCTAGAGAAAATTGCAGATATTTTAAAAGAAGCAATTGAAGCAAAAAAGATTAAGAAACCAAGCTTTCAATATTTTCTCAGAAAAACAGTTCAAAATGAGATCATAGATAGTTTTGTATTCCTGGATTTGTATATTATGAAATATTTAATGAAAAAATCTTCTGATGAACTTTTTTGATGTAAGACCCTATTAGGAAATGAAAAAGAAAGTCTGTTGAAATGCCACAGACAAAAGAAGTAGTGAAAGTATAGTGACAGGTTAATCAAAACATCTTCTGATATGATAATAAACAGATGGTGAGTTAAAAGAAAAGAAATAAAGTTAAAAGAGAAAACAAAAAATAAAGAGAATGAGGAAAAGGGAAAGGGAAAAGGAAAAGGAAAAGGAATATCTTGTATTTGAACATATCAATCTTTAATCTGGCACCAGTAGTGGAAACAAGAGAGGCATGGTATTAAAGGTAGCTCATAACCCCTTTTCCTTTAGGAAACTAAAAGTATAACTACAGCAGAATTTGGGAATAATTCCTAGAACTGAAAATCTGAGATGTCCCTTCCCTGCATACTGAGGAAAGTGAATGGAAAGTGAGGAGCTTTGGATTGGGTATCATTACACCCAGCAGACTGAGCAGGAAAAAATAGATTGAAAAGAAGGGACTGTATTTTTCTTCCACATAAAAAACAAATCTGAGATCAGAGTGCCTCTCAAAACTGCACTCCTAAACAAGACTAATTTCTTGATTTTCAGGTTTCTGTCACCTTGACTCACTACTAAGGTGAAGCTAACCCTCTCCTAAGGGGTGACATGAGCTTTTGTGCCTAGGAAGATGAGGATCAGGAGCACTTAATTTAGGGAAGGCTGTGAAACAGAAGGAAAGAGACAGAAAACAAAACTGCAGCAATTGACGAAACCTTCAGAAATCTCATTTGGCCGGTTTCTCACATCATACTGGTTTGTTATAGATGATGTTCCAATCAATCTAATTATGAAAGCATTTGTCACTACCAGCTGAGGAGGGATAAAAATCAGTGACCACGAAGGTGTTCATATTAGTCACCCCTATTATTTAAAGCTATTATTTAAATCCCATCGAAATGAATGAAAAAATCAGGTAATTTAAAAGGAAATGAGACCATGGCATAACCACACCTAATAAATAACCTACTCTGCTGTTTTATAAACTGTTGTGGGTCTTTAAATAACCAGCAAAGAACATCGTGTGGAACATGGTTGCCATTACTACAGCTAGTTGATCTATTCCATAATTGCTGTTATATGTTTTGTGTGCAATCCTAGAACAATATTTCTGTGTGAACCTTTCATTAATCTCCAGGTAGGCTGCCAAAAGTATGATGAATTTTTTTTAGAACCGAGTACTCAGGGGATCCAGCCAGCTCACATCTTATACTAATCAGTAATTTTATAATTATTGACAAATCAGCTAAAGTGCAAGCTTCATTTGGAGCTATATTTGACCAGCTATTCTGTTATAGTAAATCTATTTTCATGTCAAACAGATTGAAACTGGATTTATTTATTGCTTTAAAAATGATAGCTGGCATAAGAATGCATCAGGGACCAGAAGCTTATACAGCTCAATTTAGGTGCTGCAGAGATACTCCAGTCAACCTTTAGTGACTTTTATATGCTTTATGTATACTTTGTTTTTTTTTTTTTCTTTTTAAATGGGCTTATACGTCACTATTAAGTTTTGACTTGATTGACAACTTGCAATAGACCAAAGATGAATTTTTTCCTATTTGTCTGCTTGCTATCTTTTGCAAAAAAAAATGTAAACTGAGCATACTGGAGGTTAGTTTTCTGAACTTTGAGTAGAGTGCACTAAAATTAATAAGTGTTAACAGAATTTATATCTATGTTTCTCACAGCTCATATGAACACATATTTGTTGGGTTTTTTCCTAGCTCTGGAAAACCAAGATTTTAACTCTAAGAATAAAAGTATATCTTTCAGGTATACTAAACCTAGCTTCCGTTTCACTGCCCTATGCTAACAAATGGTGGAGTTGCCTGTACAGTAGTAAGTTATTGAAAGTATTTCACTACCATAAAACTGAGAGGTCTGGGTCCTGTCCAACCACAGTGTTAGCAATATTAGGATTGCCTATTCAATACACAGGTGGAGTTGGGGGCTGGAGTCACAAAAGCCAGCAAATGGGATCGTTATCCAAAGGCTTAAGTGAGCCAAACCATGAGAAAAAAAGTGAGCTAGTATTGGAAAAAAAAAAAAAAATTCACAAAACCAGTTTTGACATGTATCTAATACTTCTTCTTGTTCAGCTACACTCACATCAGTCCAAAGGATATTAATATGAATGTCTATTAGAGTCATTTGACATGAAGGCACATTTTCTGTACTACAGAAGCTATCTCATTTTGGATATGTTAGAAGCAATCATTGTGTTCCAACTGCTTGACAAATGTGCTACTGGTATGATCAGGACTCTATCTTGACCACTTTCCTTTGGAAAGGTGTCCAGTACTCCTCTGGCAATGTAAATGATTCAGACACTTCCACTGGGTTTTAATCTGAGATAGTGCAGACCATGTCAGCTTTCCTGTGGAGGAAACCTTTTGCACCTATGGAGCAGCTCTGGAGCTCCAGAACCAGCAGTCTCAGTCTGGGAGTGGATCATCATCTCCTCCACTATAGCAAACAGAGACATTGAAAGGTAATGGAAAAATCAGGAGTGGAATTGGTGGCAGTTGAAGCCTAAGCTTGTTCTCTAACTTCTGAACCATGCTTCCTTTATGGTAATGATGCAATTGCAAGAGAATATTCTCTGTTCATCTGCAGAGATAAGCCCGTATCCAGTCTGAAGGATGCAAAAACCAATGAAAAGACTCTCAGGGGGTTCATTGCCTTCTAGTTCCACTTTAATGCACATTTCAATGGACATCACAATTTAAAGTTGTGTTTCAGGCAGGAAAAATCATGCTATAGTATTAGAAACTGTTTCAGCTCATGATGAGGCAGTTAATAAGCCTTGAAGGATATAAGATGCACTCAGGAGAATCAAAGCAATGATACTTAGCTTAGTCATCAGAGAAGACTTCTTCCCTCATCTATTCTGGCATCTGTTAAAATGAAGATATTTCAATCTTTTCCATTAATGACTGATTAATGATCTATGGAATTCCACTACCTGCTGAAAATATGCCCAGCGAGTCACAAAGCTTTTCATGACTGCTTATTCTATATTATTATGATGTCCCAAAAGACTGCTCTATGTTGCACATATAAAATATCTACCTCAAAAATCTTTGCAGCACCTAACAGAATTAAAAATGTCTTTGTCATTCTGTCTCATAATAGTCACATAATATTTTATTTCTGTTTCAACTTTCTTCTTTTTTGTATTTCTATAATTCCACAGATTTTTGTACTTTGACCTCTGATTACTTTTATGAGCTAATTCCTATTCATTATTCTTTCTGAGCAATCAGTGTAAATGGTAAATAACATAGAAAGTACCATAGCTATTAAAATAACATTTACTACACATTACATACCTTTAATTTTACAATAACATACTTACATTTTTCTATGTATATTAGAAAAAAAAATTTCTCATATTATACTAGATATTATATACTTACTATATATTATATATATCCAGTATTATACTACCTCAGTAAACACAGAAGGACAGGAACAGTAAAACTCCCTTTATGTGCCATAAATGTTGTTTGGGGTTTTTTTAAAATAAACAAAATAAACAATTGTGATATTTCTGAAAGAAAGGTCTAAACAAACAAACAAACAAACAAAAAGTTGCTTTTAACTTTTTCTTTTAATGAGAAAATTAAATTTAAGAAAGTGAGAATAAGTAGGACTTCGGACACACTGGACACTTCTGGTTTGGTTTCCTGTTTTCCTCACAATGAAGAAGAAGAAATGAATATTATTTTAGGTCTCTTTTTAAATGAAAAATAATCTCCTAACTCTACTTTTTGCTTAAATGTTTAAATCAAGTGAGGATTTAACAGGTTGAGGCCTTTTGATGATCCAGAAGCAATTTAATTACAGTATAACAAATAATGTACTTAATGATAGAGCAATCCCAATTCAGCTACCCATTTGTCAGCTCAACAGTTTTGTTACTACAAAATTAATCACGAATCCACATTTACTTACTCTGCCACTGGCATTAATCCAATATTTATCATAACATAGCAATTTATTCTTTATTTATACATATTTGTGGAAGGAGAGAGATACACACTGTAGGTAAGTAATGTCCACACTTCAGAATTGCTTTTCAGTCAGCTGGACACTGTTAAACACTGTGAAGAAAAGATCTTAAATCACCAGTTTGGTGAGTTTTTCAAATTAGTCTACACCAACTGTTGTAATTGTAGATTTTAAATGGCTTAGTCTATTAGCAAAGAAGCCTTGAGATGGCAAACCATGTAAACTAAGCTTCAAAAAATGTTTTCAGAAGTGCCTCTGCAATCACAGGCATTAAGGCAAGTCTGTAAGAGTATAATCACATAAAAATGTTTTGGAACATATATAGCTTGTAAGTGCATTAGAACTCCATGGAGGTTACCTAAAATTATCATGGAAATGGAACATTTGATTGTAAATAACAGCCAAATAAATTATAGTTCACTCTAGGTGGTTTTTATTAGGCATGCACAAATCTTCACTGATTGTAAGGTACATATAAAGTCAGAAGCAATATTGTCTATACTATCATTTTTTCAAGATACTGTAGGAATAAATTAGCAAATTACAAGCTAAATTGGCTTCAAATGCACAAAGAATTATTATATAAGCATATTTCTTTAGTAAAATGTAAGGGTTAGAAAACTTCATCTGAATGATACCTAAAAAGAATCTGGAAGTGTTGTAGTTCCTCTGATGAAATGCAGCCAAACTGATAATCAGGAAGCTGCAGCTTCCAGGAGAAAAAAGGAGGAACTGTCTGGGTGGTCTGATGTGAGTTGATTGCAAGAGCTCCATTATCCTAAAATGGATACCAGGTATCCAAGCAGTGAAGAATGTATAAACATTAAGTGTGAGTAGAGTGCAGCAGTCAGAGAACCCTTTGGGAAACAAGAAGAAACAAAAGTAAAACACTCATGATGGTTACATTGTATCACAGGAAGACAGAGACCAATTGCTTGAGCATAGTCTGAGGAATATCTATTACACTATCTGCAATGAAACCTTAGTCCTCTGTTCAGAAGTGACTGAAATTATGATGAAATCAGTCCTCCTAGAAATAAAATTCAGCTCAATAATTGCTGCGGTGAGCCTATTCCCTCTGGCTGTATTAAGGTGTAATTTTTATTATTTTTGAATTTTGATTAGATAACCTAGTCATCACGTTGGTGAGCAAAAAGATTTAAAAAAGATAAAACCAATTGCTGGATAGGCTTCACATACTTTCTGGCAGAAATTATCTGAATTTAATGCTTTAATGGTTCATTTGTCATTCTTCATAAATAAGCAGGAGATCGAGGGAAGTGGAAAGGAAGGAACCTTCAGAGCTGTATCTGTTTTCTGCTTTAAGAAACCCCTTTGTTTTCTTTGATGTTCATTCTGACTCTACTGCTTCTGCTAAGTGCCAGATCAGATTCTCCTATGACATCACTAAACTGAATAAATCAAAGGAGGGGAGGAAAAGAAAAAAAACACTTTTCAAAAAAACCCCAGAAGTGAATGTCTATTCCAATATGAAAAACTGGTAAGCCAGCCCTACTCTTATGAAAAAACTATTTACTCATCTAGATTTAAGAGATTCAAAATGTGTTTCTTACCTTGGTAAACTTGGTAATCTTCAGTGGTCTGTGTTGAAAATAAAGATCTTGCAACTTGACCATTTCTATTGTTGGCTACCTGTGTTTATCTGGTGAGTTAAAGGGCTCTCTTGAAATCATTTGATGAAAACAAGAAAATAAAATCATATCTATTCCATAGATTAATCACTTCTTTTGAATATGACTGGGTCTAGAGAAATAAAACATTTGGCAAGAATAATTTCTTCCCAACCAGAAAGGAAACAATTCTCAGAAACAAAGCAACATTTTTTATCAAGATGCCCTTGCAACAGAATCATTCAATTTTACTTATTGTGATTTTGCTCATTTGTAAATAACCTGGTCATTCTGGCCTTTCATTTTGTACAAAACCTTCAAATTTTTCACTTGTCAAAAATAAATCTCTCCCTTTTCCCCAAAAATATGAAAATATTTCATGTCATTTTTAAGCCAAAAGAATCCAATACAGTTGAATGAAATTGCTTCAGTCATTTGAGAACTGTATGGAGATATTGTGAAATACTAAATTCAGGTCAACAGGAAATTCAAGCAACTTCATGTTTCTTCCTCCATTAAAAAAGGAAGACAATAAACTAAATAAAATAAATTCAGAATTTCTAAATCAATATGGATCTTAATGTTTCATAAATCACAAGGAATAAAATATATGTTGTTTAGATTCTGAATGTGAAATTGATTTCTATTTATTGAACTGTTAGGACATTTTTAACTACACTAGTTATTCCCTTATGCTCTCTGTACAGCTTTGACAGTTGACATGTAAGTTTGACCAATTTATTTGCTTCATTTTACTTTAAGACATATTTTTATGGTACTTACGGATATGTAGAAGTTATATTATGGAACTGATCCATTAACCGACCAGCAGAAGTGAACTTTATTCTTTCTGTATCTGAGAGGCCTTTCTATTAATATGATACTTGCAACTTCTCTTTTGGATCACTACGTGTGCAAACATATTTTCTTGTATGTAAACTCTTGTATGTACAGTTTACATACAAGATCCCAATCCTTGTTTGTGAAGGAAATGAGTGAATTCATAGCAGTTTAGGACCTGAACTACAATGATGAGGATTTTTCTTTTCCTCTCTCTTCCATATAACATTTCTAACTTGAAAAAACAAATATTACATGAATGAGTTTCAAGACATCCTTGCAGTATGATGGTGCTATCTAGTCAGGTTATATAACTGTAGCTTGAAGGAATGAAAACCAGACTCCACTTTATTGTCTAATGACAGCTGCTGTAAAACTTTGTCATGTCTTTTTCTTTTTTGCTTAAAGTGTGACAGAGTCTGTAGCAGCAAACAACTTCCCTAATATTGACTCTTTTAACTTAACCTCATTTTTGTGTTAAATTAGGTATTTTTCTTCCCTTCTCGCTAAAAGTTATGACTGATATTTCCTGTGTGCTTCCAGTATCTATTTTTTTTTTCTTTACAATATTTAGTATTTCTAATTCACTTTCTTTATTCCCATTTGCTGTTAGAGGTTTTCTTCTTCTCTGGTTGAATAAAAATTAAAAAAAAAAAAAAAAAAAAAAAGAAAAAAAAAAAAAAAAAAAAAAAAAAAAAAGAAAAAAAAAAAAAAAAGAAAAGAAAAAAGTACCTGTCTTCCTGTATTAGATTTTAGATCTTTCCCAAATGCATTTTTCTTCTCTCATATGGATCCTTACTTAGCATTTTTCTGATTTAGCCAAAATTAAATCTCACTATTTCTTTGTGTTTTACAATTGATCTGATTCCATTAATAGTGTAATGGAAAATTATAATCATCTTGCTGGGTAAAGTTTAAGATTTTTATTGTGTCTGTTTTAGCATTAAAACTGGGAAAATTACGTGGAAAATTATATGAAAAAGCTTAAATGTTTTTGTTACACTCCATTTGTACATGTTAGAATTTTTTTGGTAATTTTGTTTTCTATTATCCTAGGCTAAAAGAATCACAGACATTACTGGTCAAAGTCACAGAGTAGGATATCTTATCTATTTTATTCCAGCACTGCTTTTTTTGACAATACTTTATCAGAATAATTTGTCCAGTCTACATTTCCATGACCCTTTTCCAGCTTTTCTAAAGACTTACAGAAATGTTTCTGCTGATATTCATCCAGCATTATGGTATACACACTTTCATCCAAGTACTTCTTGCTGATATGCCCTCAGATTATGCTAAAAATATTTTTTTTGTCCTCAAGAAAATTCTTGACCACTGGAATGCATAGGCAACTTGCACTGATGCCAACAGGATATGTGTGTTAAAGAATGAATCTGGCTCTTAGAATTTACAGTAATGGTAATTATTTTGTCCTCTTTAAAATTCTTGAATTATTAGATATGATATGGGAAATTTCCAAAGATATCAGATATGTATCTTGGTGTCTCTAATGCAATAATTATAATAATTGTAACAATTGTCCGCAAGAGAATATTCATCACTTCAAGAAAATACTCAAAGTTCAATGTAAAAGGCATGGAGGGAAGACAGCACTACAGAAAGACATGTAAAAGAATCTGCCTTGTCTTAAGGTTAATGAATTATTCATCATTGAACCTATGGCTTCTCAACTTCTGGCAACTGCTTCTAGCCACTTGGCATATAGCATCTCAAATACATTTTTTGAGGAAACAAGAGTTATTTTTCCATTTTAAAGTATAACCCCTTAAAAAGCACCAAAAATTAAAAACAAAGCAAAACAAGAAGAAAAAAATAAGAACAAAACCAAAACAAACAAACAAAAACCCAAACCACCAAAAAACCCCAAGAACTGAAAAACCTGATCACCTGATAAAGTTGCTTATTCTGAGGAGATGGGAACACCAGTCTCAAAACAGTAGATCTTACATCCAAGAAGAAAGCTCTAAGCACTGTTCAAAAGCTTTCCTCCTTTGGAAGCACTCCAGGGTGTGTAGAGTGTTGAATTATTGGGGACCAAAAGCAAAGCAAAACCAAAGGAGAATTTCTAATGAACTACAGAAATTATTTCTGATGTATTTCTACATAGAAACAATATTTTTTTAATGAAAAATAACGCTTTCAAACAATCCTTTGACTCCAATAACTAAAACAAAGGAAAGAACAACCACTTCTAATTGTGAATTTTAAAAAAAGGTTGGTAGTATTCACATGAAGTGGTTTTCATCCAAGGACTTAAAAGGATTTGACAAAATTAAATCAGTCTTCTCAATACTGATGAGGATCAGATAGTTGGTTCTTACAGAATGAAAAAGAGAGATTTGGGAAGGCTAAATATTTCAGCGAAGTTCACAAAACAGACTCAGATTTAAAGCTGAGAGAAGAATCCATTAACTCACATAATATTCTATTTCTCTGCCCACTAAGTGCCCCTCCTACATTTCTATTATTTATATTCAAAATTAACTCAAAAAACTTCCATACTTTTCTAAAAATTAATTAATGCCTCTGTCCTTTGTATATATTCTCCCACTGTTCTCTTTTTGTGTTGGATATGCAGCATAGTTTACTACTTCCATATAAGTAAGATTTGCAATTGTATAAATCACCCTCATTTTTCTATTGTAAATAGTTTTCCAATCCTGAGAGCAATGTGTCTAATTTTAATTTCTTTCTTTCTAAATACTTCAATTATAGACAGTTATGTGTAATTGTCCTAGGGTGATTTTAAGATGCTTGTATCCCCAATTGTTTGTTCTGTTTATGCTGGATATTTAGTTCTGCACCTTTTAAGACTGGTTCTGAGAGTGAAGTTGGGGAAAAATAAACTAGCAGCCTGTTTACATTCCTTCTTGAGGACTGTGTTGTCTGCAGCAAGGAGAAAGCAGGAGAGACTTCTTAACTATTAGTCAGTTTTTTTACCTAACTGAGGCAAAAACTTTCCTGAACTGTGGTTTTTCTTTTTCTTAGAACTGTTCAAACCTACTCTAGACCAAAAACCCAAAAAACCATTGGAAGTTCATGCCTGTAACCTACCAGAGCCCAGGACGCAGCATTTTCCAACACAGAAAGGACTGATAAAAGACTGAGAGAGCCAAGCTACACACAACAAAAAGGACTCTCTCTGAATTTACAATCTCTTCAAAACAATAAGAAGTTCCATTGATGAATATTATTCATTTTCTCATGTTTGTGAATACTTTGCTTGTTAAGTAACCTGTTTCTTCCATATCTCTTGAAGAAGATTTTCCTCCTGAACCAGTAAGGAGAGAGGCTGCTTAAATTTTCTGTCTAGAGAGACCTGTCTGAAAATTTCCTCCCTGAATTTTCCCTGAACAAGGACAAATTTTTTTTTGTGCCCAATGTGGGTACTTTGTTTTGTTTTTATCTTTTCAATATCTCTTTCAGCTTCAAGATCAGACTCTCCTCCTAGGAAATCCATGTCAGCTCTCTGCACTGTGACTGGAGGTTCAATGCAATGCATCTGATGGGTAAATGTATCTATATATTTATGATACATACAGAATTATTGTACTGAGTACAATAGTATTCTTGTACAAGTATGTTTGTAACAATGTGGTATGAAATATGTGTCCTCTATATTAGTTCTTTGCTTCTTAGTGAGTGATGAAATACCTTGGGAAAACCTTTTTCTCATCTCTTTTTCTTTTATTTTTAATAAATATTTGGAAATAATCCATTTAGATCCAGCATTTTGCCAGCATTTCAGTTATTCTTTTCTAGGCATACCATGATCATAAAAACATTGCACAAATCTCTGTTCTTCACCCAGGTCGCTTCCCAGATTTGATCTTCATGTGAAGGAATCAATTCATGGTCATGATAATGTCAAATGCATCTACACTTGTTTACATTTTTTATGAGTCCATAATTTCATTTTTTCCTGATAGTCAAGAAAATATTTCATTGTGTTAGCTTATTTTTACTTAGAAGCTTTTAAAGAGAGGTGTCAACAAACAACCCCAAATTTATATTCTGTAGTCTTTGTGTTCTGTGTGCTTTATATTTTCTCAATGGATAAAAACTTGTCACAAATCTTGGATTTTACCAAAAGATTCACTGCTAAATAGCAGTGCAATTTTGCAAAATGGGTCACCTAAGAAGTCCAAATGAGAATCATGAAACACACACCATAACATCCATGTGTTATTGTCACAGAGATAAAAACACCCATGGAAAAAGAGTAGTTCTGGTGTATTTGGGTAAATTTGCATATTTTTCTACTCAACTTTAGTATTCCAGGGTCTCTGTTAAAGGAGTTTAATAATATATTCTTTTAAAGAATAAAATTCCTGTATTAAATGCTAAAGGCTGTGTAGGCTAGACCTCACTCTCAGTGACATTATTCAGAAGAGGTGACCATGCAGGCAGCTCTTTAGCTTGGACTGAGATACATCATAGCTGGCTTAAGACATCTAAAAATTAGAGATCTAGCTTAATTCTGTCATGGACACTTGCAGGTGACAGTTCATCATGAAGGAAATTAATTGAAGGGATCATGACTTGTGAGAGTATTTCTCTGTCTCAGGTAATGAAAACTACCTAGATCTCTATTTCAAACAAAATGTATTATATTAATCGACTCTTATCTTCACTATATATCTCTTATCTTGATTCTACTTGATGGAATTTACTGTTTTCTACAGAAAATTCCATTTCATAGAAGCACATTTTTCAACTTTTCTTACACTTGCTTAATAGAAATATTGGGGTGTAACCAGACAATTTTTGGAAGGATTAAGAATAATCTTGCTATTTTATGTCAAATCTCTTGATAATTTCTCAGGTGTTTAAGAAAGATAGAGATAAGCATCTCAAGCACAAAAATGCAGTCCAATGAAAAGAAGTTTCAAAGGTACAATATAGGCATTACTCACATTGAGATTATTCTTTGCATGAGTGTTATAGTACCTGTATGCATTTTCCTGTTGTTTTTAATGTTTTTCGGTGTTATGTACTAAATAATCAGAAGATAATAATTTAAAAGTAGGGGGTTGGTTTGTTTGTTTTTGTTGGGGTTTTTTGTTTGTTTGTTTTCTTTTTTGTGTTTGTAAGATTATGGAATTGGTAGTATTTTCAATTTCAGATACTTAATGAGAAAATAAATGCACAAGTCTGTCTGTTGTGAACTTACTCCCATGCCTTGTGCAACACTTAAAGCACATACCAAAATGCTAATTCTCTATTCTTTTTCTGCAGGAAGGGAGAAGACAGTTTTGGGTAATCCTAAATGATGTCAAACTTCCAAGAGGGAATGATTGACAACCATTTTGAATAATATGTCAGGCTGCCAGCCAACAAAGCTGTTTGATTCAGAGCATGGAAAGGAAGTACTTTAATGGTCCACTCACTGTCTCCTAAAAAAACAGGTTTTTGTTTCACCTTTCTCTTTTTAGTTGTCCTTTTGCTCTCAAAGTTATTGGGTATGAGGACTTGTTCAACAACCCTGCAAAACCCTTATGCTTAAGCAGAGTTATCAAGCTGGAAATATGGAGGTATGTAGGAGTGCTCCAGAAAGAGGTGAGAATAAATAGTCTGACGAGAGCAACCAGGACAGCTTGGGAGTGTCCCTTAAGCAGATCCTGAGGCCTGAGTAACCAGGACAATCAGGAAGCGATCTTTCATAGATTCTTGTTTGCAGCATAGAGCACTTCTCTTGTTTTTGAAAACAATAGTGGATGAATTTCCAATTTTTCCCCCTTCCTTAGGTATTGGAACACCATCATACTCATTATAGGCAGTCAAAGTAGCACACAGATCATTCAAAACTAAAAAATTCTTTAGACAATAGAATTTCTATATACATGGTTTTATTGCATTCAGTGGAAAAGACTAAATCCTTCTAAACCTCAGGCTCTGGTGGCCCAAAAAAGACACCATGATAACATGAGACTTTACTTCGAGAAGCTGTATGAAAAATGCATGGTAAATTGGCATTTGCTAGAACCCTCAGTCACAGAAATACCTTGTTGCCACTCAGTTGAATGAAATGACTGTTTCTTTGCTGTTTTCATGTATAGCCAGAAAACTGTGTTCTGTAGTACATGATTCCCATGTTAATAGTTTAAACTAATTTTTTTTTTCCTGGGATTTTAGCTAACATCAGCAATTAAAACTGGATTCTTAATCTGCATTTGAGCAACATCATGCAGCTGTTGAGAGATGCATATTGTTGTGGTATGATTTTTTACATAGAAGTCCTGGCTAAAAGAAAAGGAAAGGAAGAAAAAAGGAAAAAAGAAAAGAGAAATTCTTTTAGTTATTCAGTACTATTCTCTTCACAAAAAACAAAAAAACTCAACAAAAAAGCCAACAAAAACCCAACAACAAAAAAACACTAACAAAGCCCCATTCTAAACAAAACCGAAAAGCCCAAAATCAAAAACCACCGCATAACCCCTTACTCATGGTGTTTTGTGGCAGAATTTAACAGGAAAAACAATGCTCACCTTATTTCCTCTACTCTTTAGGCTCAAGCATTTGTAGAGTAGATACTGGTGCTATTTTAGTTACTGTAAGTAATAGGGTTAAAACACTAGCTGTAACTCTTCTGATGTGTCAGACTATCCAATAAATGCTCCGTGTGTGCTGTAGGGTCCCTTAAGACAGCTAACATAGCCATGCAACTAAGCAGCTACTGCACTGCCCCTTGCTTGCAGAAAAGGTGCTTCAGATGCTTAGTCAGAATAATTTAGCAGCTCCTCTGAGAAACCAGAGCTGTTCAAAGAAATGTTATCAGAAGTGAGGATCTCATCTGATGTTTTTCCACCTCTTCATAGATTTTTTTCCTTCAAACTAGCTCATATTCTACCTGATGTGCTGAAGTTCCTTGCTGCAAATTCAATTTGCCTTCAAATATTTGGCACTGCTTCAAGGAAAATGATCAAATGATCCAGTTCACCTTGATCCCTTAATTTTGAAATTGCTTGGCTTGCTCTTTCTCCCACAGTGTTGGGTCAAGATTTTCTTCCCAGGGTGAGTTTCAGTTCATATTCTCTATTTTCACTAGCTGAGTTGCCGATTTGTAAAATGTCTGTCAATTCAGATTTTTTTCATGTGTCAGACTGCTTGCCCTTGAATGTTTGCCAGTATAAGAGAAAGGGAAAATATCCAACCATCTAAAGAAAGAAGAGAATTCCAAGTATGCAATAAGAAGATGAGTTCAAAAGTATATATTTTTTTTTTTTTTTCAGTTTCTGAGCTTAAATTTATTCCATACACAAATTTGAACCTACGGCTTTGAGAAATGGCACCTTCAGGAGAAGCCCTTCTGCCACTGACATCTTACCTAACAGGAATCTAAGGAAAGCACAGTGGCCTGATGGTTTTCTTTCCTTTGTGTCACCATGTGAAAGAGCATATGGAGCTTGGAGTGCTAATTATGGATATAGAAATGTATAAAGAAATTGTGCCCTCAGCACTGGACTCCACTGTGTGGATTAACTCGACCAACCATCAGCACTGAAGGGAAAGCACTGCACTTCAGTTGTCCTCAGCTTGAACTAAAGAGCCAAGACTTGTCACTAGACAAGTCATATCTAATGCAGATCAAGCATAAAAGAGATTAAAACCACCATTGCCAAAGGGTATATGCTTAAATTACTACAGCCAAGGATCTGCATGGATATAGTCATTTCTCTACAAATGATTTCTCTTGTTTATCTGTCTCTCACAGCCATGATGTGCTGCTCAAAGGCGAGGTATTGTTTCTTCATGGCAAAGGCAAAGCTCACTTGCTGGACTTTTAATTCTGATCATCCTTGATTGGTAATTTTGTAACTCATTATCATACTATAAATCATCATCTCACTAACACAATATTTTTGTGTAAAATATTTTCTTTCCATTACAGGTGATCTTTCTCTTCAATGTGTTTGGCTCTGAATTCCTTTGTAGAGGACATATGTTTTCTCTGCTGACTATAGAAAAATGTATTCAAGAAGTCTAATGAAAGGCACATGGAATTTCACCAGATGAAATTTAGACAATACAAATGTTGTACTCTTCTTATCTCCTAGCAATAATGATTCTCTTTTCAATTTGCAGAGAATTTTAACAAAGCTTTTTCTTTTCATAGAAAGGGAAAGAAGGTCAAAAACACTTGCAAGACCCTCTATCATTTAGGGAAAAGGAGAAATACAGTGACTACCAGAAAGTATTGGCAGTACTGGAGTGTTGCAGCAGCCCTCTTGTTAGAGGATAGAAATGCTCTGAGACACAGACTTCTTGTTTATCACAGCATGCAAAGGGTCCTGGTTTATTCCTCTTTACAGCTGAGCCATCCTGACTCCAACTATTCACTGACTCTGGCTGCAGCAAGCTCCTGCTGTAGGTTTCCCTTGCAGCCTCTGGCTGTTGGTTATTTCCTGCTAAACTATGAC
>VZUI01050180.1:0-87460 GCA_013401135.1 Cettia cetti
TCCGCCGGCTCCCGCAGCCCCCTCAGCGCCGCTCCGCGGGGAGGGCAGAGCGCGCCCCGCCCCGGTGCCTCCCCGCGCCCTCCCGCCGCAGCCCGGGCCCGGGCCCAGCCCCGCGGGGCTCCTACCTGCGCCCTCCGGGCAGCAGCGGCTCCCGGCTCGTCTGCCTGGCTTTGTCTGCGAGGGGCGTCCGCCGCCTCCTTGGCCGGCAGCCCCCGCCCCGGGGCGGCGGCCGGCTGGAAGCCACCCGGCGCTTTCTGCGGAATGACCCCCGGCGCTACTGAAGGTAAGTTATGAGCTCTCCTGCACCCGCCTTTTTTAATGCGATACAGGTGCGGGGCTTTTAGTGTCATTCAGTGAAGCTGTGCATGATTAGCCCAGTTAAGGTAACGATTAAGAGATGGTCTACCACTTGTGTGGCCTTCAGGGAGAAGGTAATTAGCCACCCAGAAACTTAAATGTTCAGGTGCAGTCTGGACAAGCTGTTGGTGGGGAGCGTTGCTAACCTGTGTTTATTAAATAAGTAGTATTTAATTGTTGTTTTCTCTATCGTCTTACAGGGTGTCTCTTTAGGAAGACCTGTGACATGAAGTAGAACAGGCATTTTGAAGCTCTCTGCCATAAATACAACTGTATCTCTGAATGTTGGCACATTTACTGGAGACTCTTCCCAAAGTCTGCTTGAATCAGAACCTGTGAAATTTCCAAAAGCTTCATAATGGAGCTTTTAGCATCCAAAGGAGACTATATTAGATATTTTAAAAGGCCTTTATTACTGGTTTTAGTATGTGTAATTGTTCTTGTGTGCACTGATCAGGACTACTATAGTTTACTTGGAGTATCTAAAGAAGCAAGTAGTAGAGAAATACGACAAGCATTCAAAAAGCTGGCATTGAAGTTGCATCCTGATAAAAATCAGGTAAGTTACTTTTTTAGAAAATCAAAGTTGCTGACATAATGGATCTTCATGTTTAAACAAAAAGCAGTTTTAATTTTTAAAAAATGTTATTGTTAAGTAACCCCCTGATGATACAGTCCAACTCAGATTTTCTGCAGAGAAGATTTTCAGAAAGTGATAGAGTGGTCATACATGGTTTTGTTGAATTTGGGCTGCATTAAATTGCTGTAGTAAAAAGAGTCAAGGTTCTTTAACTTTCACTTATATTTTTGTAACTAGAGGACAACTTAGTTGTGTACCGTATTACGTTGTTGGTAAGCTGTTGAGTTTTTCTCTTTCCGTTTAGTTCAGGGAGGCTTGCTGTTTCCCTCCCCTGAAGTCTCCTCTAAAGATCAAATAAGAACAACCTGTTCTGAGACATCAGTTTCCAAGTATCAGATAGGACAAAACAGTCATCTTGGGGCTGCCAAGGTATAAGGGTGGAGGTTACAAAGAGCTCTGGACTAACTGGAGAGAGAAGATTGGAATGGCTCGGACTCTGCTACCATATTTCTGAAATATAAAGAAACCACTTTTAAGCATCATCAGTTTTTCCTTGAAATGACTTGAAATAAGTGGAAATTCACAGGAAATAAACATGTTTAGATCTTTGTATGTACAACTACATGGACAACCAAAAGACAGCACTATTTCATACGAGCTCAGGGCCTGCCTTCACTGACTACCTTGGAGCCTCTGACAGAGAGAAAGCCAAAGGTCAGCAGAGTTAGGAATGCCACCTTGTAACTATTAAATTAAAGTTTTGTTTTCTCTGATGATTCTTTCAAAATAATGGCATTTGGAGTCAGAGTCTGTCACTTCCAAGCATCCAGATACTACTAATTTTTCAACAGGTTATTTTCAACCTTAGAAATAATATATAGAAGGTGAACCCAATAGACAAATTCCGTAATGGTAATTAATTTCCTTTGTTAAAAAGAAAAACAAAAATCTTAAGACAAAGTGTGTTTTGAATGAAATGTGTAAGCAGAAGTTACAAGAGCATATTTTGCACACCACTGTTACACTGCACCTGTGCAGATCCCAAACTTGGGTTCAAAATATGTCTGCAGATTTTTCACCATTCTAATTCCCAAGCTACCCAGAACAGAAATGCTTTTTAAATAAAAAGAGGAGGTATCTGTCTACACTGTCAAGACCAGAAGGGATGAAGCTGTCTCTATAGTGGAGATTTTGAACTCGCCAAGTAGGGATTCTAGGAGAGTGGAAAAGACTATGGAGGAAATGGTATGTCTTCATTCTTGAGTA
This sequence comes from Cettia cetti, assembly GCA_013401135.1. Taxonomy (NCBI): domain Eukaryota; kingdom Metazoa; phylum Chordata; class Aves; order Passeriformes; family Sylviidae; genus Cettia; species Cettia cetti. The sequence continues at coordinate 2,204 of VZUI01050180.1, forward strand.
TTTTTTTAATTCCACTGAAGAGAGGGTTGAAAGAAGAGGGTTTGCTGGAGAATGTTACAGCCTCCTACCAGTCTACTTGGTGTTTCAGTTGGTACTCTAGTGAGGATGGAAGAAATAAGAGGACACATCTGGCTTTGGGAAAGGAAAACTTTACTGGAGTTTGGTTTGAGATCACAATGCAATGTCTGCTTCCATCACAACTGGCATGCTTAGCAGGGATATAGAAATATTTCCAAAGATAATTTTCTCAGCATTATATGCACAATATGGTTTATTTATTAATCACTAATTATAGTTTTCCTTACATAGAATGATCCAAATGCACATGAAAACTTTTTGAAAATCAATAGAGCATATGAAGTACTTAAAGATGAAGATCTACGGAAGAAGTATGATAAATATGGAGAGAAGGGTCTCGAAGATCAGCAGCAAGGAGGTCGCTACGAGAGCTGGCACTTTTATCGCTATGATTTTGGTACGTTATGATGTATGTTTGTGATTTGCTTAAAACAGCCACAAGGAAATGCAATATTCTGATCCATATCAGAGCTCTTCACATGTTTCTTAGTGTGTTGTCTGTAGTGACAGCTACAGAGCAGATTTCTGTCTGTTCTGTAGCTGTCACTTTCTCTTTGCCTGCCCAGTATTTGATTTACCCTTTTAATGGCTACCCAGAGATGCAATCTATTTACCTAGCCTTTTGTTCCTGCTGCTTGCCTTTTGGTAGGTCATCTAACATCTTGTTTATTTTTTTTTAAATGCAAAGCTTTTTTTTTTTTCACTTTAATGTCAGTGTTAATATTTCAACAGGATTCTTTTTAACTTTTTAATGCAAAAAGACCTTCTTTGTTTAGTATTCTTCAGGGGGATTTTGAGAGGAAATGTTTGCACTGTCAAGCCTATTTGATATGCAGTTATGCAATTAGACCAATGTAAAGGGGTCGTAGAAACTGAAAAAAATAACAGAATCTTACCTAAAATGATCTTGAGACAAGTTATTTAATGTTTGTCTCAACAAATTTTTGGTAGTTGTTGGGAAAGGCTACAATAAATGATTCTCAGAGCTGCTGTAACAGGAGTAAACTACAACAAGGAACTGAGGAACATAGTTTGAAAGGAACCTATACCTTGGCAACAATTTTTTTCTGGTGTTGTTTGACTTAGTATGTCCGAATCTCTAAGATATTAACAGAAATTGAAAATAAACCAGTGATGCAACAACTATCACAGGAAAATATGGAAATTAGCCTAAAAGTTCTTCAGGTAAACAGGTTTAAGAAATTTTACCTGCCCAAAGTTTCACTGTTTGATTGAAAAACAGTATCCTTAAATGTCTATTAATCAGTGATTTAGGGAGCATCTGTTTTTATATTTTATATTTTGTGTGTGTGTGTGTATAAAAGTACAGCTTTATGTATATTTATATGTATGGGTGAGCATATGTACTATATGGAAAATAATCTTAAAAATACCTTGTCACCTGTAGAAATTAATTTCTCTCATTGTTTATTTGCTTTAATCCTTGTGTACTTCAGGTGAAATGACATCTCACTATGTTAGGTACTGTAGAAGATCTACAACCATAATGGCTTAATGTAATGCTCTGTAATAGTATTTTTGGTACCCTGCACTGCCTTTCTTGTGTAGTTGAAGTAGTGGAGTGTTTTGTTGTGATGCCCTAGGTAGGACTGATTAGCTTTATCTTCCTTACCTTTGTTCTACCCACTTCCTTCCACTCCATTCACACATGCATTTTGTTAGTGGAAAAGCCTGTGGCTGGAAGCACCTTTGCCATCTAAATGTTTAGGTAACCAGAGGCTGAGAATGTGTGGAAGCTTTTGGATGTTACAAAAAGCTCTCAGTGAGAGCTGAGGCTTCTTGAATTTGAATCTGACAGCTGGATGGTGTTATTGCTAATGCTCTTGCTATAACAGCAGTAGTTCTAATTCTCTGCTCGCTCCATGGCTGGTTACTAAATTATCAGAAGTGTGTTCTGATAGTGGTTTTTGCAGCATGAGAGTGAGCTAGCAAGAGGTTAAACTCAGGGTCCATAATGCTAAACAAAGGTAGCATTTTTGTAAAACCTCTTTGCCAGCTTAGTATTTCAGCTTAAATCTACTTTTTTTCTGTTGTGCATAAGATGATAGTTCAGTTCTTTGCTTTAAAGGTGGAAAAATAAAAAGCAATGGTTTGGTTTTTTTAAATAGGTATTTATGATGACGATCCTGAAATTATAACATTGGATAGAGGAGAATTTGGTAAGTTTTTTTAAATAAATGGCTGTTTGACAACATGACAATCCCAAAAGTACAACTTTTACATATTGATCGGTGTCCTAGTAGGCTTTTCCTACCTATCTTTACAAACACATGTTGGAAAATCATCTTCATATGAGAAAACAAACAAAAAAAATACCCCTTAATGCTTCCTGTTAAACACTAGTTAGCAAATCAATCAATATCAGTAAACAGCTCACAGTAAGTTTTAGACTTATTTTGTGAGATCTGTAAAAGGAAATTATTTGAATAAAAATTTTGTTACTCCTAATTTATCATTGTGCTTTTTCTTGTATAAAAATGCACTTGATGGAACTTTCCTAACATATTTTTTTCTGTGAAATCTAGTCAGTTGTGTGTAGTTCAAAACCGGAAGGTGATACCAGATACTAAAAACACAGCTAAGGAGAACAAGATGTGGAAAGATAACAGTTTCAATGAGGATATTATCCAGTTTTTGTTTTCTTTTAAAATTACAGCAAAGTTGTTTATAACTAAGAGAGGCTAGAGGCTATTTTAATATAGGCAAATAAAGGTTACAAAAATCCACTACAAGTAAATTGGACAGGCTGAAAGCCAAGTAATTCAAGCTGATAACTGCTCTTTGTGTATATTTTGTTGCTGTTGTTTTCTTTCATAAACAAGATGATTTATGTTTCCCTTGACTTTCTAGTAAAGATATTAACTTGGATTTTTAAATTACATTAGACATGATTTCTTCATAAAGATTGCCAGGTGGAACTCACTAAATGCATAAAATAATATAAGGAAATGGAAAATTCTAGTAGGTAAAAATCTTTTAGAGCTTGTGTTTTGTAACCAGACCTACACTATCACACATTTCAGCTAGAATAATCTGCAGACAATACTGTTTTTCTTAATTAATGGAATAGATACTGAAAGTCAGGGTGCTGATAGCCTCTGAAATACGATTTTTGTGCACCTGCCTATAAGGAGGAGTATGGGCAAGGGAGATACAATCTTTATCTAATCTGAGTTACTCTTACTGTGCCAGACTTTAAATACTTAGTGCAGCTTTTGGGGGAATACAGTATAGTAAAAATATATATTCTAGATGTAACTACATTGCAGATGTGCATGATTTACTTATAATTTTCTTCTCTCCATCTAGATGCTGCTGTTAACTCAGGAGAAATGTGGTTTGTGAATTTTTATTCTCCTCGATGCTCCCACTGCCATGATTTAGCACCTACGGTACGTAAACCAAGTAAATGAACTCTGAAAATTCATTGGTTTTAACAGCATAAAACTTAATGAAGTGGATTTTTACACTGAAGCTGAAACCAAAGACAACAATTCAAAATGCCAGAAATAAAACATATGCTCATTTTTCATGGTATCTTTATAGGAAAATAGCCTCTTTTTTGCCTTTTTCTTTTAGTGGAGGGAATTTGCTAAGGAGCTGGATGGAGTAATACGCATTGGAGCTGTGAACTGTGGAGATAACAGAATGCTTTGTCGAATTAAAGGAATTAACAGTTATCCCAGCCTGTACATTTTCAAAACTGGAATGGTGAGTGATAAGACTTCAAGTGTTTTTAGAATGAAATCTGGAGAACTATTTCTTTAGTACTTGTTCAGTCATAAAGATTTTTGATAAAGATCTTCCTTTTTAGTATGTTACTTTCTTAAATAAATATAACTTTTTCTTTACTTTGGCCAAATTAATTTACTATATATTTGGTAATGTATATAATTTATATTTTATATACATAATTCGAAATAAATGCCAATATATTTTTACAGTGTTTTTTCTGAATAATTTTTCTGTGCAACATATCACTTCTGATTGGGAAGAATCTGTCAGCTACAGCTGTTTTGCTACAGAGGTGCTGTAGCAAAACAGCAAGTTCTTACAGGGTCGGAAAGGACTTTTCAAGTACAAAGTATAGTTCTGTGCTTTTGATTCTTAAAGAATTTGACCATATGCCTAAAGAAACTTCAAAATTCCTTCCAAAAGATTCCTTCCATGATGTATGTCACTTTTTATAGCTGCTTGTTAAGTCGTGGTGCTGGGGTTGTGTACAAAGTGCACTTGAATAGACGGGTACATTTTGACAAAGAAAAGTTTTGAGAGGTTGAATGCTAAATGGAGTGATGTAAGCAATTTTTATTTAAATAGAAATAAAATCATTGGGAGTTGGTGTTTCTAAGACTAAATTATCCTCCTGTTGCAGCATTTGGAAAGAAATCATGTTACAAAATTTAAATTAAGGTTAAATTTCAAACATTCTGGTAGAAAAGGGTGGTAATGGGGGTTAGTCTTGCAGTTGGTTAAGTACTGTTAGAAGAACACAGTAGGTTTTGGGTTGGATTATTTGCCTTTTTTTTTTTTTTTAAATTTTATAAACTTTACTCTTTGTCTTCTATAGCAACCAGTGAAATACTTCGGAGACAGGTCAAAAGAGAGCTTAAAGAACTTTGCCATGCAGTATGTTACAAGCACAGTCACTGAGTTATGGGCAGGTAATGTTCACATATTTTGCTTGGGGCACTGTTGTTGAAACTGTTTTTACCATATAAAATATGGCAGAAACTGAATCTGTCCACTGTTGCTAAGTCTTCTTTTTAAGAATAAAAATAGTTCATGTGATTAGCTAATATAAATATAATACCTTGTTTCATGGTCACATTTAACTAGTCACAAACTGATGCAAATTGTTTCACTCTTAGGAAATTTTGTAAATGCTATTGAAACTTCATTTGCTTCTGGTGTTGGTTGGCTGATCACCTTCTGTGCTGAACATGGGGGTAGGTATATTAAATACTTCTCAAATAATGTGACTAAAAGAAGGACTTCTGTCGATAGCGGCATATTCCCTTTTGCTACTAAAAAACATCTTAGGTGACCACAGTATTTGGCCTGTGGGTCATTTAAGCTCTCTGTTAAAAGCAGTTTGGCAAAAGGGACATTAATGGAAAAATAAAGTTATTGTGCTTTTGTAATGTCCTGCGAGTCCTGAAAGCAGCAATGAAGTGTAACCCATCAGGAGGGGAAGTGGCAGAAAAGGCTTCTCCCCTCAGCTTCCAGCTCCAGTGACAGGTACTGCTGAGGTACATGCCAGCTGCTCCTGATAGCTGAGTAACAGAAAGGCTGTATCTCCCCCTTAAGCCACCAGTATTGAAATTTAGCTGAATAATTTCTCTTAAGTTAGGTTTGCACACAGTAACTGGTTCTTACCACTGGTTTCAGGTCAGAGTAGTTTTTTGTAGCTGTTTGTCCTGGCTTTCTTGGATCAGTACTGGAGACAATATATGAGAAAGCTACATTAGCTGGTCGAGCTAAGTAAATGCACTACACCTTTGACAAATAAAGATTTCTTAGCCTTATGAAGAGACCTTTGTTCTGAGAACTGAATACCAGAGCTGCAGTCTTGAATTTACGTTTGTAAATAGCTTAATTTCAAGTTGCAGCCCTTTTGTTATTAAGTTTTCAACTTTGTTTTAGTTAAGGAGATGATGCATCTTATTTTTTTTAAAAAAATCTTCATCCAGAGGCAGCTGTTCAAAGTCTGGATAGATAATTAAAGCATATTATGTATTTATAGTAGTGAATTATTATTAGTATCACAGAAAATGGATACTTCCATTGAAATATCATTCCAAGACTCTATGTAGATATTTGGATTAATTTTTTTTTATATTAACAAATTTTAAAGGTCAGTCTTTACAGTAAATAAAATAGTAAATTTTTTAAAATGAGAATTCTGTGTTGATAAAGCAAGAGATTGTTATTTGTGTGTTTTTTTAAACTAAGAGTAGACAGTCATTAAGTGCTGATTATTGGCTGTGACAACTCCAGGAATAGTGGATGAGCAGCCAGGAAGCATGCCATTAGAAATGGTCATGTTTTTTGGGAGGAAAGGGACAATTCTAAGCAAGAGTAGATTTAGTGCATTAATAAGGTGAAGTTTTATGTTTGTAAATAAATAAATTTTTTTTTGCAGATTGCTTGAGTTACCAAACCCGCCTTAAGCTAGCTGGCATGTTGGTAAGCAGTGTTTGACTTTGAAAGCACTACCTGTTATATTTAAAACAAAATAACAGAAGTGAAAGCATCAAATTGTAACTAAAACTCTCACTGAGTTTAGTAGAACCAAGATACCACTTTTAGAAGAATTGAATACTTTGCCTGAGTAGCTTTTGTAATAACATTAACTGTTTTTTAAGGATTTTATAAAGTAAGAATTAATATTACTTAATAAATTAGAGTGTTGTTTCTTTTAATTTTCAAAGTATTATCTATAATTGCCTGTGTTGGGATTTTCAAAAGCATTCCTGCACCTGAAATTAAAAAATACTTTTCTTTGGATTTGTTTTGTGTTGTTTTTTTCCTAATTACAGGAAGGTCTTGTTAATGTGGGCTGGATGGATTGTGGCACCCAGGGTGAGCTTTGTGATAATTTAGATGTCTCATCTAGTACTACTGCATACTTTCCACCTGGAGCCACCATAAATAACAAAGAGAAAGGAGGTGTTTTGGTAGGACTTGGTTTTCATTATCTATTTAAATAGACAAAGTAATAACCATGCTAAAAGAATATATGAATCATTTCCAGACTGATGATACACAACTGAAAATACACTTTTTTCTTTTTTCTTCTAAGCTGGTATGCTCTGCTGTGAGTTTATATATCCCTGTGTCTGCTCAGGGAGTGATCCTGGAGGTGATTCCAGTTTGCTGGAAGAGTGAACAGCAGCCTGTACCTCTGCCAGGCCACCCCCCCAGGAGCCTCCCTGAGCAGCTCTGGGAGTTCAGGGCTGGGAAGTGCTCTGTGACAGCCCAAGAGCTGTCCTGCCCAAGCCTGGGAGTCCCTTCTCCCAAGTAAAAATTGACAGGACAAGAGGAAATGGTCTCAAGCAAGGGAGGTTTAGATTGAATATTAGCAGAACTTTCTTCAGCAAAAGGGTTGTGAGGCATTGGAACTACCCAGAGGGATGTGGTTCAGTCAGTATCCCCTGGGGTATTTAAAAGACACGTAAATGTTGCACATGCTTTAGAGTAGTGAACTTAGCACCTGGTTACAGCTTGGACTCAGTGATCTTAAAGGTCTTTTCCACCCTAAATGATTGTATGATCTTTGATGTGCCCCTAAATTTTTATTCCAGAAAGAATATGCCCTAGGTATCACAAGTTTGAGAAATGTACTCAAGCATTTGTGTGATAAAAGTACTCCTACAGTGTCTGTCAGTACAAATTTTACTGCTCCATTCTATTCTAGGATTGCAACCTACATTTGTATGGTAGTTTTAACTTCCCTAATTGATGGGAGACATTTCTGTTTGAAGCACAACTTGTTCCTCTATTGTCACTACTGTTGCCTGTATTTTTAAATAAATTGCAACCTACCTACTTTGAACCTTTTAACTTATCAACTCAGTTACTGATTCATATTACTTCCAAAATTTTACAAGTTAAGGAAACCTAAATATCTCTACAGTTAAGGAAGGCTGTAAAACTGGATTGGAAATCTTGTAAACCTGATGGTTGGGTTTGGTGTGAAATTTGAATTTCACACTCTTTGCTCCCTGTCTTGACAAAATGCAATTTCTTGAGTTTAATGTTGTAGGCAAGTGAGCTGAAGAGCAGTATTCTGAGAGTGATGTTTGTGGAATTACATGTATGAAAAAGAAGCTGATCAAATAAAATATTATTAACTGCATTTTCCATTTGATTGAAGGGAACAAATCAGAATAAATTCCCTGACACTTTGAGTACTAATCAGGTTGATGTTTGTAATTCCTTGTAATAAATACAGTTAACTTTCCATCCTAGTTTCTTAACTCCTTGGATGCCAGAGAAATATATCAGGAAGTAATGCAGCATCTACCAGATTTTGAAATCATCTCTGCAGCATCATTAGAGGTATTTTTTTAAAAAATATGCTAAGATTTCTTCAAATAATATGTTTTTATAGTTTTATTGTTATTTTCTACGTTTTTCAAATCCTGTTGACACATCAACTTAGTATTTAACTGAATATTACTTATTTTCATCTGTACCCAAAATTTAACATTGTTTGTCTACATTTACTTCTGTTGTTTAGCAAAATAACAAAAGGAGAGGAGATTTCATAGGAATATAGGAAATCACAGAAATTGCCATTGGAACTCACTCTGCAACTGCAGTTTTCTAGTTATTTTTGAAACAACTACATTGTAGAGAATTTTGGTTTAAGTTTGCTTTGTTGGGTAATTTAGAAAAGAAAAAGAAAGTACTTGTTAATCTATGATAATTTATGTATGAACTGAAATTAAGAGTCTTAAAAGTAACTTATGTCTTGGAGGAAAAACAGAAGGAAACCTCTTTCCACACTTGCAGTTGCACATAGCAGCATAATTTACAACAGGAAATCCACATACAAACAACAATATCAGAGTGCAGTTGTAGCCAGCTAGCTCTCAGATTTTTTCCACTTCCTTGATTATAATGCAGTAAAAGGAAGTTTAGTGGAAGGACTACATCAAATAATTTGTTTAGTGGAAGGTTTTGGAGATGAATAACTGGACATTCACCTTCATAAAACACAAAAGAATTGTACATGTTGTACATAGTTGGGTTAATATTTTATGGTTTTGTTGGTTTGTTTTTTCCTGTGGTTTAAAGGACCGTCTGGCTCATCACCGGTGGCTGCTTTTCTTCCAGTTTGGGGAGGGTGATAAATCAAATGTGCAGGAATTTAAGAAACTGAAATTTTTACTTAAAGATGAGCATATTCAGGTAAGAGTGCTCACTCATCTAGTGTTAAATGCCATTTACATTCCAAGAACAAGTCATGGTTTTCATTGTTATTAGCTGTTAGCACCACATGCCACCTCTAGTACTGAAAGAGATACACTATCACATGGTAGATCTGCAGTAGTTTTTTACTTAAAGCAATCACTTAAGTTTCTTGTACATTTTGAATAATTTAAAAATAGAGATTATCTTTTAAATTTGCTCTGTCTTTGGAAATGTTGCTGCAGATCCCATTCAGTAAATAATTATAACATAATAATTATAACATTCCAACATCTAATTTGTGATGTGTAACTATATTTTAATTATTCAAAAAACCCTGTGATCACACTGATTATTTTCTTCATAAAGAAAAATCAAGTTCAAACTTTGTACTAAAAGACTACAGATTGTATTATTCTATAAAGTATGTATTTTTAAACAATGGTTGCTTTGACTAGAAGAATTTTAATGTCACATTTATTTTAGGTGTCTTCTTGCTTCCTTGCTGTTATATTTGGAGGGAAGAAAAAGAGAATTCTTTAAGTTTTTATTCCCCATTTTGGCCTTTAAATTAAAAATTAGCAAGCAGCCTAATAGTTGTGCTAGTAGTTTTCCATCTTTGTCTTAAGATCTCTCTGGTTTTTAAAAAAGGCTATCAGTTTTCCATATTTTTGCCTTTATATTCTAACTCTTATTGCCTTTCAAAATATGTTAAATGATATAAATTATTAGGCTGCTTTAATTAAAATGGCGTTGTCTTTTAAATATAGGTTGGGAAGTTTGACTGTCTTTCCTCACCAACCATCTGCAACAAACTATATGTTTATCAGCCTTGTTTAGCAGTCTTCAAAGGAAAAGGAACTGGAGATTATGAAATTCATCATGGTAAGGGAAACTTTGGCAAGTTTAAATCATTACCTAATCCCTTTGAGATGACAAAATCTTTGGCAAACCGCAATTGTTTTCCCAAAAAACAGTTTTGGAGTTTTAGTATTTGCTCTCTTTCCTCTAACTATAATGTAGCCTTACACAAACTATTTAAACTATTTATAATTTCCTTTGTTTGTTTTTTTTTTCCTGGGTAAGCAGTCATGAGATGCTGAGGGCTGTATTTTGTCTTTGCAGTCAGTTTCAACATGATTTACATAATTACATACAAATGAAATCTCTGAAGCTGATCAGGACAGCTTCTGCTTTGAGTAGGATGACCAAAGGATGCCGTAAGCCACGCTCTTCAGAGAGGCTTAACAGGCTGGTTACACAGTGTAGCCAGTTTGACAAACTTGGATTTGCACTAAAACTGATTCTATGCTAACTTCCATCCAAGATACTGAGACTTATACCACTCACTTTCATTTCCAGCATCGCAGTTTCCTTTCAGGAAGGGCTGGAACTATGTTACTACTTACTGCTAAAAGGATTCAAAAAGGCTGGTTGAAGAAGAAAGGAGCCTGAAGCCAAATTGTAGCTTGCAGGAACATGTGTAGCTTCATCCAGAATGTGGCACAAGGCAGTTATGCAAGATGAAGTTCTCATTTTTCAGCCTCTGAGGTATTAGAAACAGCCTGCTAGGATTAAGTCAGACCCTCAATACTGTTATAAACAGGAAAAGAGAAAAGTTTCTCACTGTTTAGAAAAGATTAGGCTTATCAAAGGAGAGAGATGATCCCATACATCTAATGATTGGTATATAAGGAAAGGCCTTATGTACTTCCTGTAATTTACATTGTTGCAGAGAAGGCAAGAATAGGTCAATCCATGCAGCATTTTTATAATGGTGTGGATTACAGTGGAAGAGAAGTACATTGAACTATAGTGCATACAGAGGTGTTTTTCTGAATGGTTTGGTTTATTATTTAGAAAATAGATGGCATGTAAAACATTTACCAGTAGCCATCTCACTCCAGTCTTTATGAGAAAATAATCCTCAAAAGATTCAGGCTTTTTTATATGCTATGTTGAAGGGCTTCAACAGTTTAAAGCCTAAGAACAGTAATAAATCTTGGTAACTCGTTGTGCAGTGACTTCAGATTTGATTAACCTGAAGTTCTTATTCTCAGACAAACTCATTTCTGCTGACAAATACAGATACAAAGGGTACAAAGAGGATTTTTGCCCATTGGAGCTGTATGAGCAGGAGTTTCAGTTAGACCTAAATAGCTGTGATTTAATAATACAATTTATTTTGCCTGAAGTTTTTACCTTGTCAATCCCTTTGCCAAGTCAAGTGTATCTAAAATTGTACTTCTTAATTCCAATACAAGCAAGATGGTAAAATGACCAATTCTCTTGTCATAAACTTTGTCATTTTGTTTGACAAAAACATGTTTTGTATTGGACAAAGCATTTATTTGATTAATGTTGAGTAACTGTCCAGTTTAATATTTAGCTCAACTATCCACTACAGTATGTCCTCCTATGTAGGTTTGGAGAGTTTAACACTGGCCTCCTAGGGAAAAGCAAGTCAGTCCCTACTAAATTTATTTAAGCAGGCTGTGTGTAAAGATTAGACAAGGGATCTGAAAGACTCCTGTTGCTTTTAAAGAGTTAATTACAGCTCTCATAGGTAAAAATTGAATTTTCTTACTTCATTGTTCTTTGAAGGAAAGAAGATCTTATATGACATTGTTGCATTTGCCAAAGAAAGTGTGAACTCACACGTCATCACACTGGGACCTCAGAATTTTCCTGACAAAGATAAGGAACCATGGCTTGTGGATTTCTTTGCACCGGTAAATATTTAATATCTACATTTTCCTTCTTTAATCTGTTCTGTAACTACATAACAAGGTACTGAGGAGTATCTTGAAAGTGCCCTTCAGCATCATGAGAGTGTGTTCTAATTCCTCATTCCCTGGCAGCTCTATTCCCTAACTGGGTTTTGTATTTAGTGGACTCTGTTGTCAAAGCAGCAGATTATTAATCTTGAATATTCTCCTGAGAGCTACCTGTGGGAAAAGCAATTGCACTTACTTGCATTTTATCTTCTAGTGGTGTCCTCCTTGTCGAGCTTTGTTACCAGAGCTGAGAAAAGCATCTAAACATCTTTATGGTCAGCTTAAATTTGGAACACTAGACTGTACTGTCCATGAGGGCCTTTGCAACATGGTAAGCTGCAGGAACCAAAGAAAATTTTATAAAAATAAAGAAGTACAAATATAATCCTTTCAAACATTACTACTTTCTTTGAATTGGGGGTAGGAAGATATGGGCAGGCAATGCTTGTCCTTTCATGCTACTTTCCCAAAGGGCAGTAAATTGAACAGGCACTTGTATCATACTTTTTTCAAAGAAGCAAACTATACTAGCACACTACAGATAATGTATTAATGTGGAATACAGGTCAGATTTTATTCTAATTTCCTAGTGTTACTGGAAGGCTTCAGGAGTCTCAGAATTTAATAATTCTGGGGGCTGGGGTTAATGTCTGAAAATGCATGGAAAATGGGCAAAAAAGGACCAACTTTTCAAGTTTTATTTAGATGTGTTTACCCACTGAGGAATTCAAATGACAGAAACTGACTGTGTTCTGTGGTAAGCAGTAGTTATTCATACAGTACAAACATTCCATCTGAGGACTGGGAATAGTTCTAAAGCTAAGGCTTAGAAGGCCCATGGATTAATTCCTGTATTTTTAGAGCATGGCAAAAGAATTACTGGGTGGTTTTTAAATTGAGAACACACTACACCATCTCTGAATATAACTGCCATCTTCTCTGTACTGATTTGTTATCGTGTCAGATTCTCACCTGCATGTAAGTCTGAGTGAGCACTTGTACTGTACAAACTGAACAGATCAGCCACCACTAGCAATGACTGTTAGAGGCAAGTCCAAGAGCCTTAATCATTCTGTGCAATTTGTTATTGTCTGTTTCATCAGCATAACATTCGAGCTTACCCAACAACAGTTGTGTTCAACCAGTCTGATGTTCACGAGTATGAAGGACACCACTCTGCTGAGCAGATCTTGGAGTTTATAGAGGTATGTAAATGATAATTTAGTAATGATTTCTGTCTTATGGAGAGGATATAAAGGAATTCATATTACATCACTTCTTGTATTTAAGGTGGAAATGCTTCACATGCACACCTTTGATATGGGAGGGGGTTCACATTTTTTTTTCAATTAGATTGGTGCTGTCCACATTTCTCAGCTGTCCTTCAACTTTCTTAACTCACAGAACTGCAAATTACTGGTATTGGTCACTGTTGATGCTAGAGTTCTGGCACCCAACTTGGCTCCAGCATTCAGGTTCACTGCTACATCCACAGGCTGTTTTTCACTTTTTGAAGAGATGGTTCTCTCCAGGTAGCTCAGAAAAAGCAGCTTCAAGAACACACATGCAGAAACAGGTGGAGGTTAGTCTTTCAGCTGGCATTCAGAGGCCCATAGTGCACTGTGTATTCTTCTGCATTCCAGCTTAAATAGCGTGGCTGAGTCTCATAACACCTGTTTCTGATGGGTAAGCTGGATTTCTTGTTTTAATCTCCTTTTATTGAGAAAAGGCAGAAAACCTCCCCTTTGGAACCTGAGTGTACTTTCTTGATAGTTATTTCTCAACAAATTAGGCATATGATTTTCAGGTTGAAGGCATGTCTCTTGATTCTTCCATGCCTTTCAGTGGTGTGGACTCTTCCCTACCAGAGCAGCAAGCAAATTTCACAGAACACTCTTGGAATTTGGTGCAGTCTATTTGTACATGATGGCCCTAGATAGGGGACACACTGTACAACAATATGTCCATAAGCTGTCTTTATTTAGGATCTTAGGAATCCATCGGTGGTCTCCCTAACACCAGAGACATTTGCTGAATTAGTTCAGAGAAGAAAACGAGAGGAGATCTGGATGGTGGACTTCTATGCTCCATGGTGTGGACCTTGTCAAGCTTTAATGCCAGAATGGAAGAAAATGGCCAGGGTAAATGACATTCAAACACTTTCCTGCTTTTGTTCCTCTTCTGGGAAATTGCTAAGATGGCTTTCTACCAGCTGCTTTCTTAAGAGAATTAATTGTCAGCTGAGAAAATTTAGAGTCTAATACTGCCACCAAAACAGACACTTCCTACCTGGCAGTTTTGTATTGTTTCAAATACAAAGTTTTTATTTGGCTTTTTAAAAGCTTCAGCACACTGATACTGTAGTCCAGTTTTTCACACTGGTTACAAGTGTAAGGTCATTACAGTGTTCTCTCATTTGCAAAAGTAGTATTACTGTACTGACAACTGGAGGTGTTTCCAGGAATTTAAACTAGAAAACCTGGGGTGGGGGGAAGGGCTTTGGAAACAAGTGCATGACTTTGAGACATTTAGAACTCAAGTAGGAGTTGTAGGCAGGATTCTCTATTCTGTTGGAATGTCTGTGAAGTGTTAGCAGCTCTATAGGACACGTTCAGTAATCATCAGCTTCCCTGCCCATGCCAGGTAGTTTGGGCCTTTGCAGCAAATACAGGGTGCTCAGGACACAGGCCCACTGTGACACTGCTAGCACAGCTGCACGAGCATCTGGCATAGTTCCTGAGCTATGATGGGGCACACAGGAACAGGGCAGTCCTTACCCTGCATAATCCCACTCGTGGGTACCTTGGAGGTGAGGTAGGTGCCTTGTGAGCCATGTGCATGCAGCTTGTACTGTGTGCACGATGGGAATGCACCCGGGTGGCTGGCCCTGACACCAGTGATCCATTTACAGGGAAGAGGAAAGCCTTGTGATAATCTTGGTCTGTTTTGTTGAGATTTTTTTCCCCCAACTAAGTTACTGAGACTTAAATTCTGAAGTATTACTGAAATCGTAGTAGTATTGGTTAACATATTTGATGATAGGTTTTCTTCCTTTTTCAGATGTTAAATGGATTAACCAGTGTAGGCAGTGTGGATTGTCAAAAATATTATTCTTTCTGTCACCAAGAAAATGTTCGGGGCTATCCTGAAATCAGACTCTTTCCTCAAAAATCAAACACAGCTCACCAATATTAGTAAGTACATTGCTTCAGTTTGGGAAACATCCCATGATGTGAAACAAGACAAATACACCTCTTCGGTTGTATAGAAGAGGTTTTTCAGTTATTTAAAATAGGCCATTAGGATATTACTATACTGGATACCATTGGCTTTGTTACTTCAAATTAGTAATTTTATTTTGCCATTTCATTTCAGTAATTTGAAATTACACAGGAACCTTAATTTTTATTTCTTCTCTTTCTTGTCTTGTCTTCTAGTCCTTAATTTGGTAGGTTTTAGTTGTATTTAGGAGACTTTTCATTTATTCAGATGAGAAAGCAGGGTAGAAATTTAACATATGCATTTACATTCTTTATTTCATTATTACTACTCTTCAAAGTGGGTTGTTTGTACAGATTTTTTCCAAAATAATTCAAACTACTGTGCAACTGGCTTTTTGTTTTCTCTGTATTGTTTTTATAGTAGCTACAATGGATGGCACAGAGATGCCTATTCACTCAGAGGCTGGGCTTTGGGGTAAGTTAGTGCATTAAACTTTGTTTACAAGCTCCTTATGTAGTTGCTTGCTGGGATAAATAAATATTTAAACACTATGTAAATTAAGATCTGGAACCACTTGGGTATATGTATTGCTTAATTTAAGATGTTCGAGTTTCTACATCTTCTAACTTACTGCTTTCAAAATTTGGAGAAATAGCAAATTCCTTGTTGTCCACCCATCCCCTGAAGACCATATAATTTTGTTTAACACATTTAAGAAGTTATTCTCCTACAGCAAAGGGTAAAATAGGGATTTCCTTAAAATTCCTAATTTCAGAAACTTTTCTTAAATTCAATGTTTAAAGTTTTGAATGTATTACAACTGTTATTCTTTCTTTACACAGATATTTACCACAAGTGTCTGTAGACCTCACCCCTCAGAGTTTCACAGAAAAAGTTCTGAATGGGAAAGATCATTGGGTCATTGATTTTTATGCTCCTTGGTGTGGACCTTGCCAAAATTTTGCTCCTGAATTTGAGATGCTTGCAAGGGTATGTTTTTAAATGTACTCGCAGCTTGTTATAATTGTAATGGTTAAAATCTTACTCATCTGCACTTTATTTCTTAGCAGTCATCCAAAAACCACAATACTTCTGTAAGCCTCCTAGTCGTGGAATGATGCACGCTTCTAGGTGCCCCTAGACAATGGGCATTGTCTCTTCCACAGACAGAGACACAGAGATCCTCTTTTGAGACAGATTTCAACTCTTGATGGAGAGGCCTTTGGAGCTGTGCTTTTGTGCTTTGCCCTGAATTCAAGTGCAAGTGCTCTGTGAACACTTAGAGAGACAACCTGACACAAGGTTGACAGTCTGGGAAGCAAGCAAGCAACTACTCTGCTTTGAAATATTTCAAATCTTTGAAATATTTCAAAGATTTGAGCAACACATTTTTACTTTTAGCTGCACTGCTGGCTTATTCCACTTATTTGCTTATACTCACCCATAGAAACTTGCTGTTTGTTTCCAATAAACATTTCTTTTCAGGCTGTTAAAGGAAAAGTAAAAGCTGGAAAAGTAGACTGCCAGGCATATGGGCAGACCTGTCAGACTGCTGATATCAGAGCCTATCCTACTGTTAAGTTTTACCCCTACCAAGGAACAAAGGTAAAGTTTTACTGGTGAGCAGATACTGTTAGTAAATGTATTTCATTTCACCTTAAAACTAAACGGAATACTTCTATAACATATTAAAGTGAATTATTTTTATATTGCTGTATCTCCAAATAATAAGTTTCAGTAATACTTAAAATTGTAGGACAGTGATACAATAATAATAAAATGCAAATTTATAGAACTGAATAGTAACTAAATAGAAATAGAATTCTAACAGTAATTGAAATGCGGGCTTAACCAAACTAGGGTTTAATTTGCAAGGTCTGACAAAATGTTTTCCAACCTTTACCAATTTAATCACCAACTACCCCAAAGTAGATGGTCTCCCTCTAAATGAAATATTCATCTCAATGACAACTTTATTTTGGCTAGTAAGAACTATAATTCAATGTTGTTATTATATTTAAAGACCAAATTTGACTTATATAATGTATTTTAAGATACATAATCAATTTAAAACATATGTTGTCTCAAAAACAAACCGTATTGAACTTTCAATTATCAGTGGGACCCTTTCAGATCAACATTTCCTACTAACAGAGTAAGAGTATAAATTAAAAATACAAAGAGTATTCAGATAGAGAAAATTGCCTTTATTCTTGTAACACTAATAAATTTCAGAATTACAATGACCTTTTAAAATGTACTAATGCTGAAGAGAAAGTATTCAGTGGTTTCTGATAGAGAATTGGCTTAACTTACTTTCCTTTTTTTAAATGGAATTTTTAATGGGAATTTCTAGAAAGCTTTCATCACACAATCCCACCACATTCAATGATATTTTCTGTGGTAAAGAGTAAAGGCTTTCTTGGTCTTCAAAGTAGCCACCCAGAGTGACAGATTTCACATAGATTACAAAGTGGCAGACTGTAATAGCTGTCTAGCTTAAATACATATCTCAATAAATGTGAGCAAATTGTAACTATTTCAGGTCGCTTTAATGATCAGGACAAAATTAGTGTAGTTCTGAAAACTAGCATCTAAGAGTGGTTCTTGGTACAATGCAAATTAGCATTGTTTAAACAGAGACAAAAATACATCCATGAATCATAAATCAAGCTACCAGGGCCATTGTTTTCTGCTCTGCTTTCCTCTTGAATTTTGTCTGAAAACTGTGTAACATGTTACTCATGCTCTGGTTTCTTTTCTTTTTAAGAAAAGTGTTCTTGGGGAATATATAGACAGCAGAGATGCAAAAGGCATAGCTGACCTTTTGAATGAAAAATTAGAAGCAATGGAAAACAAAGGAAAAAGAAAAAAATCCAGAAATAAGGTAAGAACACTTACTATGGAGCCTTTTGCAAAATGCTGCAAATAATAGTTGATTAAAATGATATTTGTTCTATCCATGGCATTAAATCAAAAATTATAGAGACAAGACTGGGTAAACTTAGGAAGATACTAACACACAGCTACTAACTGCCCTGAATGCTACTTAAGAAACGTTTGTCCAATTGAAAAATTGGTGCTACAGAAAACTTTAAAATCATGTGAAAAAAAGATTTTTGTTTGTACTTTGAGAGAAACTACATTGTTTATTTTCTTGTCACTAGGATGAACTCTAACTGGTACTGAAGGTAAATACAATTCAAAATATTCTGAAGCTGTGAAGATAGAAGACACCACAAGGAAAATATAAGGATAGTTACATTGATGACAGGACAAGACACATGAAAACAAGTTTGAGTTCACAGGCACACATGACTGTAAGTTCTGTTAAACGGTGGGGAGATGAAAACATTTTGGTTTTGGTGGAGGCAATGTTTCTGCATGTCCCTCTTCTGATACAGCAGCTACCTTGTTCCTGGCCAAACACTGGAGTTGACCAGAAATGTGGACTCTCTCACTTTTGCCTACCCATTTACTAGTTCCTTATATTTTTTTCTGTCTCTTTTCAAATGCTTTTTGAATGTGGCGCTCAGCCTGTGGCTGAATATGCACTCAAACCACTCTGCAATGCAGAACAATGGTGGATTGTCTATTTGAAAGACAAACAGTTGTACCTGATGATTATTCTGCTTTGGGGTTGCATTATTGTCTAGGCAATGGTTAAGAAATAAAATCAACAACTGGTAGGAGGATATGTTTAATGAATTAAGTTGCTCTTGCCATCGAGTGGATTACTCTATTGTGGCAGTGGTGATGCTGCCTGGATGAACAGAACTTCAAAGAGCTTCATTAGTTGCTTGGTTTGGTTTTGGGATTTTGTTTATTCTTTTTTATAAGTAAGAAAGAAAAAATAAAGTAATTCAAATGTGGTGTTGACTTCCAAAGTTTAAATTATGCAATAGAAGCATCTGGGTAGTCATTAGATCATCACTTTTATCACTGTCTTTTTAAATATGAATGTATTCTGTGGACATATTTAACCTCTTTCGGCATTACCACTTTCTGTTTCCCTGCAGATGTGTTTTTAGGTGGTTTTTTGTTTGTTTGTTTTTATATCATCTTCAGGCAAGCAGGAGAGCAAGTGCCTTCTTTAATTTAATAATGAACACTGTACACTGCAATGTCTTCTCATACTTCTTACTAGAATTCCTATTCTAAAGAATAGTATTTTTCAGAGCTTCTCCATAGACAAGAAAAATTATAGATGACAAAATGTCTGCAAACAACTTTAATGATTTCAATAAAATGCTCCCCAGCACCTGACAGATGGAATTTCCTGCCTGCTCTCAGTAAATTTCGACCTAGCATGACTGGTCAGTGTATTACAAATATTACAAATTTGTAAATACATTGCTATTGACAAGTAACTTATTTCATAAAGGCAGCAGCAAGAAGTGAAGAGATACAAGTAATTGAGACACTCAACTGTTTTTTCCCCTATTTTCAGGGTTGCCTCTATTGATTAGTCATTTTTGCAGCATATTATTGTAGGAACAAAGAGACTATTGCATCTATTTTTTAATGAAGTAGACCTTCCTACATCCAAATTTAACTTCAAACTCAATCACAGTCAAAAATTAAAATTTTAAAACGAACTGTTTTGTTCAGTTTTTGCATATCAGTCTAACTGCAGTTGCCACCTCCTATGCTCTTCTTGAAAAATGAGGTCTAGGAAAAGTTTTGAAACATATTTAGGCTGTGGGGAAGAGGATTTAGTTTAAATGTCAATAAAGTTCATTTTGAAGATTCTGTATCAAGATAATTCTCTTTGCATCCACATTTTAAATTTCTGAGAGACCAAATGGATGTGTAGGGGTGGGGGAGAAAATTTTCCAAACAAAAAGAAAGCTAGATGATGGAGGTTTCTAAGATTTTCCAAGTTTTCATGGATTTTTTTGCATCTCTCTGAGTTTTCAGCAAGCAGGCTGGAGGGGGGAAATGGAGTGGTTATTAAAATCTTGCCTTTATTTCTACCTATACAAATAAATAAACAACCTTTTATAAATAGCTCTATCTCCAGCCTTCCCAAAGGACAAAATCACAGTTACATGATGTAATTTTTACTACTGAAGCGTTTAAACTGGTTATTCAAAACCAGTGGAGCAGCATTATTCTAGAATAAAAAACATCTTGAAATAACCAAGTCCCTCAGTTTTCTCCTGTAGGATCATGGAGGTGGCAGCATTGCCCTTAGAATTCCACATCTACTACTCCACATACTGAACAGTAAATGTGTATTTTGTGCTTTATTATGTGTTGCCCTTCCTCTATACATGTGTAGCTACACCAGAAGGAAAAGATGAAGACCAGCCTCATGCTCTGCTGTTTGTCATTGGAAATCTGGTGGCTTTTAAATTTATCTCTGGAATACTACCTTGTTTTAATTTAAAACAAGGACTTCTGTGGCTGTTCAGTGTCACTGAATCCTAAAAAGACATTTGGCTCATTTAGCTTCTACTGCTGCTAAAAGGCATAGAAATAGAATAGAATAGAATATAGCAAAAGTTTCAAGCAACATCCTGGGTTTATATGGTCTGCAGTTGGAAAAGTCATGTTTTGACCAAACCTGGCAGGCTTGATCTTTTTCCATTCGTGGGCATACTTCACATTTAATTAGTTGTGGATATTCAATATATTTTATCAGTTTATAAAAAGACTTTAAATGTGCTACTATTTAAAGTTTTCAACAGGAATGCACAAGAACTTACTCCATTTACTGAAACTTGGCATCTGAAAACAGTGACCTTCCAATCCCGAATACTTTCAACCTTAGTGTTCTCTCTATGCTAGAATTGAATACTAATTTTATATCCCCATATATGCAAAGCCACCACAATTTTGACAAAAAACAGCTAAAGGTAAATCATCAACATGATATTAGGTACTTATCCCCAACACTGAACAGACTCCTTGTACTGCCAACTTTCTAGGATCTAATAGACTTCTCTAGCTGCCAACACATATTAATTACAGTCAGTTGAGCAAAAAAGAAGAATGTTTCCCATATGACCACTGTATTCTGCAGACTATTTCTTGACTAAGACTGCAAGAGCCACATTGGTTAAAATTTGGTGTGTATTCTGCAGAAGCCAACACTTCCTGTAAGAAAATGACTACTTTGCTTAAATGTTAGAGTTTCAAGAAAACATTCAAGAGCTGAATTAAGTAGGGGTTGGGTTGTAAAAACATGTTAGTTCTGGTGAATTATTACTGTGTAACTGAGATGGCATGGAAAATAGAGCCTGAAGATGTTCTGCTTTTTAGGGCTTAATAGACAAAAAGCAGAATATTGTTTTTCCATAAAGCAGTTCAAATGAACATGAAGAAGATACAATTTCTGCATGTTATAGGCTGCTAAGGAGTCACATAAAGTTACCTTGCTCTTTTTCTACCCTAACAGACACATTAACAAGAAAACACTTCAGTCAAAATTAAGGATCAGAAATTCATATAGGTGACCTGACCTGTTTCCAGAAAATAGTTTTCTCCCTATAGTATTTTTAGTAATATTTATAATCCTATTAGAAAAGGAAAACATTTTCTTTCTCTTGCTATGTGCATATATGTACGTTAGGCAATCCCAGCTGTGCTGTCCTAGATATGTAACCCTTTCACCAGGTGGGTAGTTGATTTTAGGTATGACACAAGATCTCAGTTAGTCCAGTAACAGAAGCCTGTGCCCAGGATACTTCATTTTTTCACACCCAGGGTGTTTCATGTTTGCTGAAGCTGTATTAGAAGAATACTCTACGTAAACAATGGAGAAAAGTTACTACATTCCCATCCTGTCTCAACTGTAATTCAATGCTCTTTTTGCTAATTGTGTTCACTTACTTTATTATCTTCGTCACTGGATCATTATTTCTTGAACTAACACTGCATTTGTGCTTCCCAACTTCATGCCAGAGACTCCTCAAATCCCACCACTCATCTTTACACCCACAGAAGGCAGCACTGCCCCTGAGCTCAGCATCCCATCTTTACCTTGCTCATACCCCCATGAGGGGACAGGTTCAGATGCAGTTTGATACTGCAGCAGAGAAAGAACTTAAACACACCTGGCAAAAAATGGTGATTGCAAATAATACAGTAAAATCCTCAAGTTTTAGACACTGGACTTCTTCCCCTTCCCAGAATTAATCACGAATGATTTTGAGCCTTAGCAAGGAGATTACTATAAACCAGGTAAATGTGAAACAATCAAGAGAAGACATTTATTTTGAGACCTTCTTGGATTTTTTTTCTTTATTTAGTCCACTTAAAAGAAGATTATAGAAATACCTGGAATGTGTTGTACATTGTGGCAGAACTGGGCAAAGACACACCACCACTTGCTGGACAAAACTGTGTCCCTGTGGTGAAAAGCAGCTGCAGAGAAGACAGAACTGTGTAAAAGGTTATTTGCACATTCTGCTGCCAGTGCCCTGGGGAGCTGCCCAGAGGTGCTGCTGCATCAGAGGAGACAAGCTGCGAGGTACAGAGCCGGGCATCTTACACTGCACACAAAGCTGGCACTCTCCAGCACAGCAACCCCTGCACAGTGAGCAGTGGCCTTGCCTCTGATCAAGAACACGGGGTGCAATGAGACCTAACTGCTCCACACATGGAACAGACTCAAGTCTATTTTAGTCACTTTATTTGTATTTATATACATTACAGTTTGATTCTCCAAGTAGTCAAGGTGATTATTCTCAAATAGTTTAGTACATCGATTTTATAAAATACAGCTGAACCAAGTTAGAATAGAAATGCATACATATAGTACATTAAGTGCTTTGAATAATGACTAGTCTGGCCACCAGCTAGTGAGCAATTCATTTGGTTTTGGTAATTCTCACAGAGGAGACTGCACAGATAACTCCCCTGAGCCTTGAAGAACTGCTCTACCAGCAAGAGTCCCTCATGTGCTTTTTGGGGACAGAATGCATCCCTGGGCCACTGCAAGGCATTCTGCTGTCCACACGATGACTCAAAGTCATTGCTTCCAACTTGGACAAGATTTAGACATTTGTCTCAAGGCCTCAGATCAAAACAACAGAAGAGCCAGTGTAGCTCTGAAGAAATTCGGTCTTTATGTTTGCAACTGGGATTTATTTACACATATGCTAAACCTGTGTTATAAAGAAAGAAAGAAGCTCTGACCAAAGGGTTCATCCTTAGGAATTCTACAGGGACACAGACCAAACACAGCCTCCCAAGCATCTCTCAAAGACTTGTTTTGCAGAAAGTACTGCTCTCCTTCTGGAAAATTAAACTTGTTAGTAATTGAAATGTCAGGACAACTATTATACTGAAAATGGAACATTTGAGGAGACCCATTCAACTGCTGGGATTTGAATTAGAAATGCTTATAGCTTTATATCACAGGACACCCAAGATGACCCAACTCCAGCTGATACTGTAATTACTGTAATATTCATGACCAGTCATTTACTATTTACTCCAGTCTAGTCAGAACTGGTCTATCAGCCACATCCTGGCCAAAAATTAATTGTTGATGCCAGCTCAAGATCATTCCTGCAAATCTCTCCAACTGCTGTAACTTCAGCCCAAGAAGGTCACAATTCCCATGGCTCTGGCTCTGTCCATAGGCTGCAAAACAGTGGAAGATTCTCTGGCTTCTGCAGGGCTGAGGGCCTCGTGCTGTCACGTTCAGAGGAGTATTAGCAACTGTCAGATGATGAGGCTGCTTACAGCCATCTGCTTGGGACTCTGGCAGACGAGCAGCACAGAGCAGCCACACGTCCCAGAACAAGGTAAGGATTACTGCTGCCAGACCAGGCTCGCGCGCCGCATTAGCCTAGTGCAGGTGCCCACACTCGTGCTCCATCCACCAAGGCACACACTGGCAAGGTGCAGGGCAACAGAAGGAGCTGCTGTTGGGCTGCCTTAGCTGGCCAGGACAGTCAATTTTTTCCCTGTAAACTTTAGGAAGGGAAGAGACATAAACTTGAGCTGAGACTGGAACACAGGCTGCATGGCAGGCTCTTTCACATCCATGAACCAAGAGAGTAGCAGAGGCCACACAAGTGAGAGTAGCACTGAGCTGATGGACTGGTGAACCTCATTAGACAAGGCTACACACAGAGCCAAGCATCTTGGGAGAATATTTCAACAAAAGAGGCAAGATGTACCCCAGAGGTGATCAGCTGTACCTGATGCTCTGTGTTGGACTGAAGGGATTCTGGGTAGAGGAAGCAAGGAGCACTGTGTCATCTTTCCACAGCACACATCACTGCAGCCTTCAACACTGCACCCCAGTAACAATTACCACATTCTACTGAGGAAATCAGTAGTTTCTTTTCTGCTGCTTCAAGGCCAGCATCTTTGCTCATCCTCTAGTACAGTGTTGCAATAGGGTGGGGAAGGCTCCTTCCAACACAAATTACTGTTGCCTCCTGGCAGCTCAGACAAGAGCTGCACTGGTTGGTTGTGGAGCAAACAGCTCAATTCTCACTGCTGACCTTTTCCTTTCTCAGTGCTGCTCACTGTTGGTCACTCCTGAACAGCCACCACCATCTGCTGCAGAAAAAAACCCTGAACACAGGAGAAGTAAACAAAATGCACATTTCAATCCATAGTTGCAGTGATGAGGGCATTGTCAGGCAAATGGTTAGAATGAGCAAGTGATCACTAAAGCTGTCCTGTCCCAGATTCCATGTTCATTTGATGTTCTTCCATCAGAGACTGGAAGTCAAAGGACAGTATTCTTGCCTTTCAAACTCACTAAAACTCCTCTTATTTACTGGCCTGTACTATAATGAAACTAAAAAGTAAACTCATGACCAACAAAAATGAGTAAAAATTTTTTAAAAATGGAAAGAAGTGCTTATTGCAATAATATAGAGACTCACAGATTTCTGCACATCTCATCCATCATACAAGATACCTGTTAGTTCAGGTTTTCCTTTTTACAGAAAACAACAACTACATTCATCTCTGTGGCAAGGAAAAAATCATGACATGAATGCAAGAAAAACATTCTCCTGGCAAAATTTCACCATGAGGTAATTGCATTGCTTGAAAGTAAAGGAGAACTGAAATGGATTTGAAGTGATCTGCCAGGAATGATGGTAGCATTAAGGACAAAGTTGTCACTAAAGCAGTATGCTTCACTTTGTCGAGCAACTGACTGCCTTTACTAAGGAAAGCGTTAAACTCCTTCATAACTACAATTAATCAAGTGTTGTTAAATTAAAGGGTAGGTTAGTTACCTGTTTCCAGGAATTTGAGCAACATTCAGATCAAAGTACTGTTTAGGAGTGAAGGGATATGTTTTGAGTTTTGCACTATACTGATGACTGACAACCCATTTTTACGGGATTCAGCTAAAATGCAATTATGACAGATAAAGCAGAGCTGTACTGCAGTAACATAACTTAAAAGATGGAGTCATAGGACATTAGAGATGTGGAGCTGCCTTAAAAAAAATACTGTTTATAGAACCCAGTAAGAATTAAACCTATGGAGTGTAAACAGCACAAGTTATTAATGGATCCTAAATAGATCAATTACAGATCACTGCAACAGTAGCAGAACTCATGAATTAACTTCATTCTTTTCTCCCCCATCCACATTTGGGGGGTTTATCTCACATTTTCAGTACCAAGTATCCACTACAGAAACATGAGCTGCACACATTCAAGACCACTGCGGCAGTGCAAGGCTCCCAGGGATCACGTACTTCTTCACTTTTAGGATCTGGGTAGAATGTCAGCTCAGTACTTACAAGGAGATAGCATCACCTTCCCTGCTGACAGGAGGGAAGTCACTTATCAATGCTGTTCAGTGGTACCTTACAGTTTAGATCCTTACTGAGGCAGGTTTGCTTAATATCCTCCAAGAGGGGATTAAAGTGCAAGCAGATTTCACCCTCTGCAACACGATGCACATGGTCAGTGTAGACATGGAACTGCAATCCTCTTGCTGGCTGCTGGACAGACCACTGGAAGAGAGTGGCCTATAATGTCATTGTCCTCTTGTGCCTTCCCAATGTGGGCTTTAGCTCAGCAATTCAGGCCCAGACCTGTCCAATGGTCTGGCACCATCAGGAAGTACTTGTCCATAGCTTCACAAAACCTGGTCCGGTACAGTTCTGGAGAGACCACAGTGGGCATCTTACCTAATGTGTAAGAGTCAAGAGAAGTTAGAAATGGGCTAAAGATACTGCAGTACAGACAGATGCCACATGAGATTGCACCAGCACACAGCATGAACTTGAAGGCAACAAGATAGAACCTTATAAAGTGATAACAAACAAGCATAAGGCTTTTCACCTGGGAAAACATAAATCAGGAGCACAGCACAGGCTGGGACCTCCCTGGGGAGCAGCTCTGTGAAAGGGACCTGAGGATCCTGGTGGACAAGCAGCTCAGTGTGAGCAAACAGTGCTGCTGC
Source organism: Cettia cetti (assembly GCA_013401135.1). Taxonomy (NCBI): domain Eukaryota; kingdom Metazoa; phylum Chordata; class Aves; order Passeriformes; family Sylviidae; genus Cettia; species Cettia cetti. The sequence goes on from VZUI01050180.1 coordinate 28,621, forward strand.
TCCTGCAGCAAAGAAAGCCAGCAGGAAGGACACTGGGCTGCACCAAGGACATCACCAGCAGAGACACAGAAGTCATTATCCCACTCAGCATCCCACCATTATCTTTCACCTGGAAGGTGCTACTTCCAGGCCATTCCTGGAATACTAGACTCAGTTTTGGTCCTTGCTATATTGGAAAAAAAAAAAAAAAAAAAAGAGAGAGAGAAAACAAGGGAAAAAAAAGATGTGGACAGGCTGAAGAGGGTCCAGAGAAGGACCATAGACATGATCCAAGGACTGGGAAGCGTGCCATATTGGGAAATGCTGCGAGAACTGGGTTTGTTCAGCCTTGGAAAAACGGCTGCTGAGAGGAGACCTTATCACCATGTTCCAGTATTTATAGGGTGGGTATAGAGAAGATGGAGACCCATTTTACAAGACACCATTTGGAAAAGATGAGGGGTAAGGGATACATGTTATTCCTGGGCAGATTTCAGTTAGACACAAGAGTAACATTTTTCACAATGAGAACAATCAGCCATTGGAATATTCTCGCCAGTGAAGTGATGGATTCCCCAACACTGCACAGTTTTAAGATTCAGCTGCACAGGAAGCTGAGCCATCTTGTCTAGACTGTGCTTTTGCCAAGAAAGGTTGGACCAGATAATCCTTGAGGTCCCTTCAAATCTGGTAGTCTATGATTCCTTCCTCTGTTCTGGACAACTTAATCTGTCACAAATTTGCATGGTGGGGAAGTTGTGACACTCTATCAGCAGTATCATAGAAAGCTTCCATGTAACAAGGAAACATGATCAGAATCTTTCCTTTCAGTCTAGACTTACCTTGTCCTCCCAAGATGCCAGTTGACTTCACCACCATTTCAAGCTTCTTGTCCCAGGTAAAAGTACGAATATAGTCTGTTACAATAAAAAAAAAAAATCCACACGTAAATATGTTTTAATCCCAGTAACACTGTTTTAAAATGTATCTATTTCCTCCCAAAGAGGGCAGGAAAGCAGTTCTCTTTTGTAGTCAGAGCTTCAGCTACCAGCTGCCTCACTTTCTGAAGTATTGATTATGTTTGGGTGCAGTCAACAGAGTATCTCAAAAGCCCAGCAAGATCACAGGGTAATTATACAATTCTGAATTTACTGGTTTTAGATTTACAAAAGGCCACCTTAAGTATGCACATTTCATCTCACTTGTGCTTAACACCAAACTCCTCCAGACCTGACAATCTTAAGACTTATTCATTTATCTGCATACTATCTGAAGGCATTCCTTGGGACAGATATCAGTAAACAGTTTGATCACTAACAACTTCATGCCCTAAGGCCCAGAGTCCCACACCACAGAGCCAACAAAGTTTTCAAAGCTTTTCACAGACCTTATTTACTTGTTTCCTGTATTACATTAGGATCTAAAATAGGTAGAGATACTGACCTCAGACTCAAACACAATCCAAGCAGAGTGTTTTTAGCTCCAGACCAACACAAATTTAGCTTGAGTACTTTATAAGTTCTCAGGGTATCATCTATAGAACATTCTAAAAGCCTGATACAGCAGGCACGTTCTTTTTTCTTGGTAATATTTGCGTTCACCAAGTTCCTTCAGATATTTGTGTTTAACACTGAAGGAACTGATAGCTTTAAATATCATATAAAGTAAACTTTTTAATCAGGTAAGACTTGACATAGGACAAAATGCAACACAAACAGGAGAAGCACAAGGTCAACATATCCAATCCTCTCTACTCCAATATTTAAGGGTCTACAAGTCTAGAAAGTAATAACAACGTACAACAAACAACAGCTTTGTAGCTAGGACTTTAATTCTCAACTGGAAATGTTATTGAAATGGCTTTCAAGCTTTATCAGAATAAGAGTAATCCAGACCTCCTGTCCTGAGATCTCATCTGGAAGCATTTCTGAGCTGGGTTTCCAAACCATTTAATTCACCTGTAAGGGGTGGTACTCCACCAGGGAGAAGACAAGATTTCCTGACACGCACCTCTCTGGTGGTGGCACAGTTCTAAGAGTACTAACACTAAGTGAACACCTAAACCAGAAGAAAACCATTTCATCATCTGAGAGCAAGAAAATACAAAAGACAACCTACCAATGATCCCAACAACCAGCTCATTGTTGGTATCATCACGACCCACCAGCAGGGAATAGTCGATGATGAGGTGGCTGGAGAGGAACTGGGAATCACTGTGTATGGAGGCTTTCAGCACAGCTTTGCAATGGGAACGGATGTACAAAGGATTGTCCCGAACCATCTTGAGAAGGTTTTCATCCAGCAGGACAACATCACAGGTCTCCTTGCCTGTGTCTGTTTTAACATTTCTATTCCGGAGGGAGCCCTTCAGGTCAAACACCTGCAAATGGAGAACAGCACTACTTTGTTTCATTCTTCTGGGTTAAAGACTTCAGTACCTAACATTTGAGAAGGCAGCATAGCCAGGCAATTCTTTCCTTCTCTTTAGGAGGAAGACAATTTTAAAAAAAATTTGTAGAGAATAGCATGTAAGCCTGGGTAAAAGCTCTGCCACCTCAATTCACAAGTTTTAGGCAAGTTATTTCAATAATGTTTAGTCTAAATTAAGAGAAAAAGGGTGTCTCTACTTTTTACATTGTTTAGGTAAACTCAGTTTTCCTGCCAGTTTCTACAGGGTTAATTGCTGACAAAAGCCAAGCCATCAAAGAGGGAGGTGGGTGGTGCATGAAGCGCCAGTTAACACAGGCAAGGCAGGAGACAGACCCATCATGAGGCTGGAGATGATCTCTGGAGTTCTCCAGTCCAAAGTCCTGCTTCAAGCAGGCCCTGTTAGAGAAGGTTGTTCAAGTTCTGTCCAGTCAAGATTTCACTAACTTCTGTGGAATAGAGTCCAGAGTCTGTCTGGGTTTCTGTTTTGCAATGCCTGAGCCCTCCTCATGATTTAAACAACAGACAAACAAAAAGAAAAGCCACAACATCCTTTACATCCATATAGAATTCCCTCCATCTACTTCCTCCTACAAACACTCCCTGTTAGAAGTCAGGCACTAAGAGGTAAAGTGGAAAGAAATGATACTATTTAGGTTTAGAAGTAATGTTTGTTTGAACTTCTTTTTCAGCCTCAAATCTCCATTTAAAGACAATTTCCCACTAGTCATTTTAAGATCTTCATTCTACTGCCTGATAAAGAGTTTTTCCTTGACTTAACAAAAATTTTGTCCCACACCTGAAGTGGTTCCAAGAAAGATCAGTGGATTGAAAAAATAATTAACTCCATCCACTATAGAGTAACTGTCTCTAAGTGAGGCTCTCATTCTAAACAAATTAGTCTGTAATTCCAGTCAGTTCTTTTGAAAGTTTTGTTAAAAAATTTTACATTTTCCTAACCAGGTTAGTAATGCTTTCTCTCAGACACCAGATATACAGGGATTAAGAAGACTTCTGAAGACTGAAGCTATCTGAACTAGCCAATACAGGCATCAAGCTCCTGAGGATGACATAACAAGAGGCACAAACTGTCATCTTTGAGCAGCGTTAGATGTCAACACCACACAAAAGTTAAAAGTTGCCTACATGGCTACGATGACCCTGCTCTTTCTCCCAGTCACAGCTGCACTGCAAGAGAACAGAACACTTTGTCCTTACCTGAGCCATTTTCCTGCCATAGAAAAGGTTTTCCATGACAAGCAGATCCAGCTTCTTTTCAGTGTTGTTTTGAGAGTTCTTGTAACCAATTCGATAAACCCCAAGGATTTTAGCCAGTGCTGTGGGCTTCTAATAAAGACAAGACATGGGTTAAGATCTGTGTAGAGACAATCAGCAATCCCATACCAGAAGCACCACTGTTCTGTTTGTGTATTACAGCTTAGAAGCCCAAGCATAATTTCCACTTTACATCTTAAAAACACATTATTAATGTAATTTACACCCCCCAACATTTTCTCTTAGTTAAATAAAAAAGGTTAATAGAAACTTCCACTAGTTTTTAAAATACAGAACACTGCCTAAAATAAAAGGCACTTTTTAAAAATACCTTCTGCTGAACAGCATTAGTGATGTAAGTGAAGTAGTGTGGAGCAAAGTCGAGGAATGACTGGACTTCCAGACGAGGCATTTGCTTCAAGATGAATCTATCATCTGTTTTAACATCAGACAGAGGCAACAGGGTTACATACAATAACTGATGTACTATTTGCAATTTTTTTAAGACTGTAACATAGCTGAAATGGTTTGAAAAATTAAAGCACTATAATTCTCTTAAATCCTTACCTGCAGAAGCACATTTCTAGATTCTTTTTACTTCACATATTCTGAATTTCAGCCTCCCTGGATTTCTACCTTCGAGTGAACAATGGAGAAGAGACTGCCTAAACTAGATCTACCTCAGCTATGTGGGCTCCCTATATAGACAACAGAAACAGACTATTTTGTTCAATACTTGTTTACTAGAAGCCTAGAAATGGCCACAGTTTCTAAAAAAAATTAGATAAACAATAGCACATGAGATTATAAGAAACACTACATCTTTAAAGACAAGTTTTCCTTGAATTATACCCAAGCTTTTGTTTTCTGAAGCCTGCCTGAGAGTACAACCCTTTTGTTCAACTGGCCTTCCTAGCTGCTACTGCTGAAAAACAGAGCTACATTTTGTTCTCCTGCACATACAAAGAGACAAATAATTTGATATTGAAGACCCCAGAGGAACCCACCTAATTTTCCCTTCTGAGTGGCCACTTCACGATCAACAACCCTCTGGACAGAGGTTATCAGAGATTAAATGACACACTAGCCACCACCATAGAGAAATAACACCTCTAATTACAAGGGGAGAAGAAGCTGCATTTACCCTCAGTCACATAGAAGGCAGCTCCAGATTTGCCACCTCGTGCCTGCCAGGGCATCGAGTGAGAGAGGGATCGGATGAAATCCTCTTCACTGCTGCCCAGGATCACCTCCCGCATCCTGTGGAACTCCCCAGCATAGTAAATCCGGCAGTAGAACTTGGCATTCGCATCTGAGAACTCTGCAAGGAATGGCTTTCATCAATAACTGCATGCAACACGACTGACACTGAGATTTTACACATGTCTAGAGGAGTATTATTGTGCTAAACATCTCTCTCATGCTTTCTGCAATTCTGAAGCTTCAACCCATGGGATTTAAATGAAAAACTGACAGGAAAGTCAACTCCCTCTAGATTGGCTCACAGTATATGTCATGGGAAAATGGACTAAAGACCAATTAAAAAAAGCTTATGGAGTATTTTTGCAAAGAGATTGATTGCATTAAGTAAAAATTGGGATCTTTATTATTAATTGCTTTTCCTTCATGACAAATACCAAGAAAAAACAACTATTAACTTCAAGACTTCTGCTACATGTGCATGAAGAAATGAGTTCGTCAGCTAAGACTAAGTTGTTATTTACAACTACTCACGGAGTTCCACATGGGGATTCACCACCTGCTTCTTCTGTCCATCTCCTCCATCTCCATCATCTGAAGGCATAAAGGGCATTTGGTCAGGGCTGTTCACTATTATTACTGAGGAAGTCCCATTAGGTACTACTTGTAAACTCACATTACAAGAAAAATATTTTCTTCCCCCCCACCCCAAGAATACAGAGGGAACTATATACAGCGAGTTAGAAATACAGCTATAATTGTATAATATAATACATATGCTAGAAGGGCACTGCTGTTTATGGACACAAATCCAGTCTTTTTCTTCATTCATTTTCCATGAGCTAAAACGATGAGAACTAAACAGCAAGTGAGAGAGACAGGGCTGCTTAACTAGAGTCAACTCAGTCCAAAGGCATTCAAGACAAGACTACTCCACATCCCTATAGTTTGGGTTTGAAAGATCCTATTTCCCTTACCACAAAGAAAAGCAATGCATTTAGGGAAAAAATATATTTGATGTTCAAATGATTCATTTTCAATGCGTGCTGAGTAACCTTGCACTGCTGAAAAAGTATGAGCAGGAGTGCATTTGAGGCCTTGCACAGATGAATGAGGTTTGGGAGAAGTAACAGCCCAAGAGAGAAGATGAACTCTGCAGTCTTGTACCTTGAGCCTCTGCTCCTTGGTTTTCTGCTCCCTCTTTGCCCATCTGTCCAACCTGGTAGTAAGCACTGTCAGCACCACGTAAGGTCTCTTTCTTCTGGGAAGACAGGTCAGGGCTCTTCCCTCCCGTGCCACGGAAGAAAGACAAAACACTGGATGGTTTCTTTGCTACAGTGAAAAGGAATAGAAAAGATGGTGTTGACATTTCCACAGGCAGTTTAAGAACAGCATGACTCCTACAAACATTGCCCATTCCTTGCTCTATCTGGAGGAATGATGCCATTCAACTGTAACTTATTCGCTGTTCTCCAAACAACTAACATCATGAGTGTGAATGATCTAGCGCTGAGTAGCATCCTAGAGTGCAGAAAGATTTGAAAACACAGACCAACAATGAGTGTCTTTAATACAATAAGAAATTCATGTCTCCATTTCAAAATATTTTAACTGCCTCTCTTTAAAGAAGGCAATGCCAAAAGAAGGGCATCATATGATCTAGCCCTGAACAGGCTAGATTCCAGAACAACCCTAGGTCCACTACATAATGACATTAAATCAGGGAATGATAGTTTGATCTCATAAGAATCAGAGAAAGTCACAGACTTCAAAAAACAAAAAATCCCATGCACATCCCACCCCCTCATGTGTTACATTAAGTTGACCCTCAGACTAGTCACAATTTCAACTCAGAATGCTGCTTCTTCTTCCTCACATGAACTAGAATCCAGGTTAAGTGGACTCAAGTCTGAGCTGAGATTAGCACCATGGATGATGTTGGCAAAACGGTCTTACGCTGTTCTGGCTCCGCACTGCGAAGTGGACACATGTTCGCCTCAGGCAGGCGGACAGGGCTGCTGCTCTTGGGTTTGCTGTCTGACATGCTGAAAGGAGAAAACAAAGAAGTCATGAACCAACGAACACTGCCACCCAAGACACTACTGCTTTATGCCTGGACATTTATTTCTCCCCGATGCTTAAACACTAAGGGAAAAAGACACCATTGAAAGGTGTAACCATGTGGGACTCTCCAAAGCTGTCCTCCTCCATCTTCCTAAAAAGCATCTCTCAGGGTCCATAGCAACAGTTCCATCCATGACCACAGAAAAGGTAAGCAGGCCCAGTATTCCTACCATGTATGCAGTCAAGAGATTAGGTGATGGAGCCAGCATGGTCCATAATGTGAAATGGAAACTCACATACTGAAGTATGTCTTGGTTACATGGAATGAGTCAGATTTCATCAGAAAGCAGAGATCCTAACAGGGGCATATTTTGAGGGTTCCTTCCCATCCTAGTTTTGGCTTATTCACTACCATCACTGTGCCTTCACTCTGTGTACTGTTGTTCCTGCATGTAACCTGTTTGGTTGTAGTCCTTCTTCAGAACTGTTCTTCAGAGATGCTTTGGACAACTCATCCAGGGCATTTCTGTACTCCTTGCAACTGATGGGGAAAAGAAAAGAAAGGAAAAGGAAAGACCCAAAATAATTAAGTGTTCTCTTGGAAACTCTGCAATACTAGCCCAAAGATTCAGTTCAGAGATAACCACGGGAAACAAAACACCACAGTAGAAAACCTCTGCTTTTTTTTTTTTTCTTATTATTAGAACTTCATTTTCTTAGAACGGAAGCTGCTCTAGACAATAGTGCAGGAAAAATATCCCCTAATTTTTCCCCCTCCCATAATTTAAGAATGCACTTCAAAAATCTGCTACCTTGTGACATGCAAACCCAAAGTTTTACTGAAATAGCTGGTGAGAAGAGCTGAGCAGTAGCAAGAGCTCCTATGACCAAAGGTAGGCAAGAGACAGGTTGCAATATCAACACTAACAGCAGTTCTCTAACTCAGTTCCACTTCCTCCAGCAGGAGAGGCTGTGCAAACCTTAGCTGCACTTCTTTTTCTAGTAATATCTCATTAAAAGAAACACCACACATTGAAGTTATTTTTGCATACTAGAGTTCCACTAAAAAAGCCCAAATTCCAGTTGCACTTTCATTATCTCGGCAGTAAAAGGAAAGAACTCCATCTCTGGCAGAAATGCTAACAAGGCTTAATGTAGAAATTCTGTCATACTTGTTACCTATCATTAAAATTTAAATATTTCTCAAACATAAAAGCTGCAAAAGTATAAAGTATGTCAGATGAAACATCAAATCCCACCAGTACCTGAGAGCAAAAGCTATGATGGAGCTTGGTTCTTTCTCACAGACTGCAATAGGTACACGTTCATGCTCATACATTAGGTAGTGCTTATCTGGGTCACTAAATGAAAACAACAAACTGTCAGTAGATCATAAAAATTTTTGGAAAGAAAAGAAGTTTTGGTCAAAACCCAGATCTCATCACTGCACTCCCAGGCACAAGCTGCAAGTCTCAGCATGGAACCAAAGCTTCCCAGATCAGCTTCTCCCAACAGACACATTCATAGCTATGTGGTTAAGTCTAAATGGTAGAGTGTTAGGAAAATCAGCATTTCAAGCAAGCTGCTTGGATCAGAAGACCAGTTTCAGGTTAGCATAAGAGTCTACTTCTGTTTAGCAGCCACCATTTCTAATGGCACCAAAACCTGCCTGAGTTTGGTTTGACTGTCCAGCAGCATAGCCTGTAGAGTGAACTTAGGGGACAAACCTGGACTCTTTTCTAAACAGGCAGTTTATCACAGAAAATTCCCCAAAGCCTCCTGGATTCTTGTACGATTTTCTTCGACTTATCTGTAGGGTCCACTCACTTAGCTTTTACCTCTTTAGCCCAAGGCCTCTGCTCCTGCACTGGGGGTGGGATTCACAAGTTAAACTCAGGCTGCCAAACATTAGGCTCATGTCAAACGAGAAGCACTACAAAGCACACAGACCATGTAGCTGAAAGACTTTCCAGCCTGCCCTTCTTCACATGAGAGGGAGACTTGAGGGGACTTGCAGTAGCCATTGAACCTGACCTACACCCAGACAATGCCAATTTTCCAATTCCAACCCTTGGAAGAGGTCTGGAAGCAAAAACAAGATGCAGGCATGTAGCTTTAGTTAAGTCTTTGCTAAGGAAGGGCATTTCCACTCCCTCCCTGCAGCAATGAAGTTAGAAGGCACATTTCTCTGGTTTTCCCCCACCCCTTCATCTCTCACAAGAGTTCTGAGGAGGCATGCCTGCTGGGAGGAGAAACTGATTCTGGCTTTACACAAGGGCAGATCATTCATAAGAAAGGCAACCTATAATCACCTAGAAAGGACACAGAAGACTTCCTACCTTGACAAAGTTCTCTTTCTTACTCAGAGGCAGATTCAAGTAGTGACTTAAAATTATACACTGAGCAAAGGAAGCATGCATGGCTCTGCCTGCAATCTGACAAGGTTGCTAATTTTGTACATTATATATATTATGCTGTACTTACAAAGGAAAGGGAATGGGGTTATAGTTGTTTCCAGGCAAAAAGTTAGCCAAAATAGCTTTCATAGTAGACTTCTCCTTCACTTGGCTGTCCGTAGATCCCAGTGAGTGTCCATCAAACACATCTGAAACAGACACGTCAGGTTGCATCACAATATCAAAATTTAAGTTGTAAATTCAGAAGGATGACTACAGACCAGAGAGTTACCAGTTATTTGTCATTTCCTAAAAGGATCTTGTGGACTTGGCACAGAAAAGCAAGAGGAAGAATACAAGATCACAACTGAACTCTACCTTCTGAGCTGCTTGTTGTATCCTGTTCAGAGAGTGTGTTGGCACCAGTCATATGCTCTGATGCAACCTCTGGAGAGGTGGGCAGCTGCAGATGGGTGGAGCCTGTGGAGCTCTGACTTGATAAAGTCGTCAGGAAACGATCCTCTGAGAGCACAAGGACAGAAGAAATAATTTCACATGGCTGTCAGAAGTGATACTGTTTGCTACCTAGCCAAGCTATAATCAGCATCTACTTTCAAAAAGTTTTTACTCAGAAAGCAGGTAAGGCCACACAGACCAAAGGACTGGGCAAGCTCATCAATGTAGCACAAAACCTCCAGAAAATGCATACCCTTAGAACTACTACCTTCAGCTCCCACAAACTCTCAGTATGCCTCACAGCTAAGAGATCTCAGCATCCATAACCAGATCACAAAGAGGCAAAAGGCATTTCCCAAATTCCATGTAGTTATTCAGTTATTTAGAAAGTTTCTGAAAGTTTTTAAAATAAAGTTCAAGGGAAAACCCTTGATGGGCAATTTACTAATCACTAGTAATTTAGCTTCATATTAGAAGCAGATGGCCAACTTCTATCTTAGCATTAGAAAAAACAAACGTGACATGATGGGGATTTGGTGTTTCTCTGATTTATCAAATTTGACAAAAGCTCCCATATTATGTCAGGAAAAGGGCTACAATATGCTTCTATTGGCATCTTATGAAAAATTAAGTAACAGACCTTTCTCTCCATTTTGCAGTGCTGGAGAAGCATTTCGTGGGGAAGCATCCATGCTACTGATCTAGGCAGAATAACAAAACACCAGTGTTGATGCCAAGCTCTTTACAGCTGTATTCCCTGCTGTACAGAACACTTACAAAAGCAGATGTACCACAAGAGAGTACCCTCACCCACTTCTCAGCCTCTGCATGTCACTGTATCTGTAACCATAGGAAAAAGACAAGGCAACAGCAACTCAAGTTCACAAGATGCTTATGATGGCTGTTATCTGTGAGCGCTGCCTTAAACACTACACTCTCCCTCTCTAAGAACCTACTTCCTGCTAAATCAAGATAAGGTTTGCTTTAGCACCTAATAAGTATGTGTTAAGTGGGAGCCATGCAGCAGAGCAAATCCAGGGTCTCCAGGAGTTTTTAATGCACCTTGCTGTGGTAGAACTATTGGGAATTCAACCTCTCTGTATGATGCTTACATTGTACTGCCTTGCAGCCCAGACATTTCCTCAGAGTTCCAGCTCCCCAAAGGGTGGCAGTTCAGCATGCTGGCATGCATATCCTTGGACACGGCTCTTGAGGCAGCAGTCCAAAATCATTTATCCATCCCTTCAGCCAGTCCCACAGAATACATCACAAAACACCACATCCTGAAAAGCCACTATCAGTCCTTCCTGGGTCATTTGCTCTACCTCTGAATATTATTTGTCTTTTCTTTTTCACAAGGGATGCACCTGATGGGCAACAACCTAGGGTTGAAGGAGATGGCCCAGTTCCTATCTAGACACACTCTTGACAATGACTGCAACTCTCTGCTGGCAGTGGTCACATAAACACTACACAAACATCACAGAAAATCATCAACTGCTATTCATACTTACTCTCTCTCTACAACATGGCTCTTAGGAAAAGATACATATACTAATACAGAATTTAAGTTTTTACAGTTGAAAACTACAGGATGCAGTAAAACAAGTTTGCTAATTATTAAAGAAAACTCAAACCAGTCTTAAGACTGTAGTACTGCCCCAGAAAAAAAAAAAGTGTTTAAGAGGCTTATAGCCTGTTAGCCATACCTTGCTTTCTTCACCTTGCCTCAGTCTCCCAGGGCTGGGTGGTACTGATGGACGTTTTCTCCCTTTCTCTTGTTGGAAGAGATCCTGCAATCTTAAACAAAAAATAATAATAAAACAAACAAACAAAAACAAGACATACAAAACACCACCACCAAAGAAAAATTAATCAAAAGGTAGGTTACTAGTATAATCTCTGAATGACACAAGTTATGAAGTTTCTCCATACCAAACTCAGATAGCTAACATGTGCCAAAGATGTATCAAATGGCCAAAGACAGCACATTTTCTTCACCTCTGAGATTATATCACCCAATCAACAGGCCCCATGCTCCCCTCTTCCCATCTTCTCCACCTTTATTGAAATGAAAATTTCTCCTGGTGCAAGTTGTGCTCTACAACACAATGCTTTTATCATATGGTCTCAAATGATTTTCTGTTCCAACTGATCAGCTGTGTGCTCTTAACCAGCAGAGCACATTCAGCACAAGCTCTATAGAGCAACTGTTCTATAGTGAAAGAACCTACATCTGAACCTCTTCCCTTCCCTCCCAGAATCAACAAAGTATCAGTGCTGCTCATGATTCTAGCATGGGTTCACTTACCTATTATTCCAGGCTTGTAGCATTTCACAAAGTCCTTGCTTTTTAGCTATCAGAGACTCAAAAACAGATTGCAGCTGTTGGGGTGTGTCCAGTGATGATGAAAGCAGCCTTGCTTGGATTTTCTCTGTCCAGTTACGAAACTCTCCTTCTTCCATCTGCCAGAAGGAAAACAGTCAGTTATCTCACCAAGATGACACAAGACCTGAGTAGTTCCTCCACACACTTAGCCTATGGACCATTGATGTAAAAATAGTCTATTACCTCCTTCTGGGCAAAGAGGTCTTCCATCTTCTCTTCCCTCGTTTTGCTGAAAGTATCCGTTTTCAGAGAAGCAAGGCGATCATCCACCGCGAGATACACTTGTGACACCCTGGCAACACCAATGCAGAGTTCAGCTTGACTACTTGGAGCTTCTTCAACATTCTTTAATAAAAGTCTCAATGTGTTTCAGGTAAGTGCTTAATACAAAAGACATATGGCCCTTTCCTGCACAGTAAGCTACCAAACTGTATTCAGAGAGAAAACTGGGAAAACTTCATTAGTAATAGGAGAAACCTAGAAGTTACTTACACTGATATTTGTCTCCACAATTTACTCTTAGCAGTGGAGTTGTCAGAGAGCAACTCCAGGGGAACTGTTGTGTCACCCGTGATTAGGAAGAATCTGGGTCTGCAAGCTACACCTCCACCAGCAGGGCTCGGAAAAAATGAGTACCTCAATTTGAGCTCTAAACAAAGTTCCACAGCTTTTGAAGTCAGATGGTCACAGAGACATCAGTACAGGAATGCTGTCACCAGGCAGAACAGCAGTCTGGCTGGATTTAACAGAGTTTTCATCAGGCCTGTCTTCCACCTTTTTGTTCCCACATTTACCAAGTGTCTAGGCTCATGATAGTCCACCTTAGACTACAAGGAGGTACAGTCTGCCTGCTGTAACCACATTCAACAGCTAACAAAGGCAAAGATTTTTATACACCAGAGAGTTCCATTGCCAGATGGCCAATATAGTAACAACAGTTCTGTTTGGACAAGAGATTTGAGCAAGGTCTTTGCAGTTTTTTAGGCCTGAAGAACAGAAACTCAGATGTTCTATAAAGGAACATTAGGGTATGAGTACAAAGTATAACCTGCAGTTTTCAGGGTCAGCCTTCTGGGACCATCTTTTCCATTTCATTTTTAGCATTAGAGGAAGGAATTAAAAATACTTTAACTGTACGTTTCATAAGGTAACATTTCAGACACCTGCTGATGGTCAACCTTTCAGTAGCTTGGCAGCATTATTCAGAAACCTGCTATATGATTCAGACATCAGTGCAACATTCAGGGATAGAGAAGAAAAGAATCTTAGTTTCTACTGGCAATGTTTAACCTGCCTTGCCACCAGACAAAGAGTTGAGACATCACTACAGACAGAGCAAGCAAAGGTAGCAGAGATTTCAGTACCACTGTCCCTTTGAAGTATACATGCATACATGTTTCAAACTATTACTTTTCTATTAAATAATGAATATTTAGCCAAATCTCATCATACAAGCAAAACCAGTTATGTGTTCTGCTAATAAAAGTACAAAATACAAATAAGATTAGGAAGACATTAAAAACAAAACTTACTTTTGTGAGAAATCCTTGAGATCCTGCAAAATAGTAACTTTTAATGGAGCCTGTCGTTTGATGTAGATCTTGGGGAGTGGGACACACACTTCCAGCAGCCGGATTGGAGAGTAGCTGAGAAGGCAATACAAGAGCTTGTAACACAACCCACACCACACAGCACTAATTCTACACCATACTGAGGTTTGAGGCCCTTACATGACAAAGGGCACTGTCAACGTGTCCAGGGCTTTAGTTACTTCTAGCAGCAATAACATTGTTCATGTACCTCCCAGGCAAGAAGTTAAACAACAAATCATATTGCAAAACCAAAATTTTGATAGCATTTGGAATTAGATAGGGAAAAGCATTTCCTTTCTGTATCATGAACAGGAACCATCCACTCTTGGAACACCACCCACCACAGCCAGGACAGTGATGCCACTCACAAAGCCCTCTGCAAGCCAGCATACAATCCTGCACTTGTAGTTATGGTACAGTTATGCTATCCCATGCTGTACTCACAGTGAAGGACAGAACCGATGAATCCTTACTAGAGCCATATGCTTCATACAGTACCAGAGAGAGGAGGACGTTTTTAGCAGTGGAACTCACCTGAAAGATGCCACCATCTGATTATAGGAAAAATACTGGTGATAGTCATGATGAATGGAATGCCCACAAGGCTCTGCGTTGGCCCTTCGAGTGTACTGGTACCCATAGAACCTCAGCTCAAGGTATTTTGCAAAAGACATAGACCAAGAGTCATTGGAAAGGGGAACAACTGGTGTCACCTGAAAAATTGAAAGGCAAGTGTCTAATTTTCATCCTTCAAACAAAATTAAGGACAGGATAATACAGGCAGCTCTCTAGTATCTCTAGTACCAGAAGCACCCATGACCCTGAAACATACTTAACAACAAAGATAGCATTTATGCATAGCTAAGGCCAACACATAGTTAACATAAATTTGATAAACAACAACTGCCAGCTGATGATGAAAGGTACTAAGCTGGGGGAGCCCAAACATACCCTTGATGGAAGCTCATTGCCAGCAACCCAGCCAGCAGCAGTGGCCATTATCATTTATCATTTACTTTTTCCCTGGTGATTCTCCTGCTATAAAGGCATTGGTACTGCTTTGCAGTATGTTTCAACTTCAGAAGTGCTTGCAAGCTTAGAGCAGACACCACTTTACACACACTTGACAACCTCAAACACGTAAGTGTTTACATGAGCACACAGAAATAAAAGGTTACAGAGCAGCTGTATACACAGCAGCACAGGGCTTGCTGTCAGCAAGTGCGTCAACCTCCTCCAGGTATCTGTAAATCCAACACCCATGTGTTTAAGGCACCGTAAGTAGGTGACCTGAGTCATCCACATGGGTAATTCAGATGTTTTGCGTTTCAGGTACTGCATGAGTCTTTTTTCATTAAGTTTTATTCTCATCTCTTTGAAGGCTCTTCATGTTTAGCTAGACATGAGTGTCCAGTTAGCAATGTTTTCTTAACTAAATTACAGAACAAGTTTCAGATAATGCACAATCTTACTATCCTGTGTGCTTTTTAAAGCAATTTAATATTTCTCTAATGAAGATGCTACTTTCTAATGACTACTAAAGAAGTCCAGACATCACATTGACGCAATGTAGGCTGCTCCATCCACAGCAGATCAAAGAACAGCAGGTGGCTTTAGCCAATTACCGTGCCAGCAGGTCTTGGTGTCTGCCCCTTCCCATAGGCACATAAAGATTCACTGCAAGAAAGGGACTACACTCTTCACCTCTAAGTAGGCAGCTCCATTTTTCCTGCTTAGAGCTACCCTCTCAGAGTCAGTTTTGACACTTTCTAACAGGACTACCTCACACAGGATTTTTCACCCTTAATGGCCCCAGTTCTATAAGAGGAATTTGTAGGAAACATGATAACATATGTATCAGTAACAGGTTTTCTGCCAGTTTAGCCATAGCTCCAGGCATGAGCACTTTCTCAAAAACACTGCTTTTCCATACAAGGCCAGTCACAAGAATACTAAATTGGAATAGCAATGATTCTGAAGTCCACATCCTTACCTGTTTGCACAGTCTGCACCAGGAGTAGGTAAGGATGGTGTGCTGGTACCCAGGGACAGGGGAGTCCAGCTCCTTCAGCACAATCTGCACACAGCCTTGCCCATGAACAAAGCGGCGAATGTGGTGCACCATTGGTGTTTCACAGAACATGCTGGGGCATTGGTAGGAAGGCCTTACACAGAGGAATAGAAACATTTATGAATGATCACATACCAGGCATTGCTGAAGAACTGATTCAACAGATCTAACATGCCTTTTAATATCATGCTACTATTTATCTTCACCATAAAAGAGTTTTCTAAGCCTGTAGTGAAGGCTGTTTCTGCAGAGCAATTTAGAAGTAGCACGTAGTGAAGGTGCATTGACAGCAGTGGCTGTATAGGTCCCAAAAGCACTGACTGGATACTTGTTGCTATCACCTTTTTACAATGGATCACTTTCTACCAACATACTCTGTATAAGGATCAAAGCACCTGTGGAAGTCCTTGGCACCAAATTAAAACTGTTTTAGCAGTGTACCCAAGCAAATGCTACAGAGGACAAAGATGAGACAAAGAGCCTTCAAAATGGCAATGTTCCAGCTCCTGAAGGAACAGGTAAGCAACACAGTGCCATAGAACATCTTTGAACAGTAAAACTCATGACCTTTCTTTGTATGGGTTTCTTTTTAAATCATGGAGGAAAGACCAATACCAGAAAAATAAAAGCTGAATTGTTTAGGTACCAAAGTCAGATTCGATATTCTTCAAAACCAGAAAGAGCCTGGAAAAGCTCAGATTCTCCTTGCTCATGTGAAAAAAATAAAGAACTTTAATTACTGAAACTGTGGAGATTGAGAAGCATTCACTTTAGCACACACTACCTAATGAGCAGAGAGAAGCAAGAACTTAAAAGTGGGCAGCTAAGCTCCTTCTGACTGATCACCACAAGGAGAAATACTTGCTCCTCCAGAAGGCTGAACATCTGCTACAGCAAGTGGCCAATGGAGAGAACAGAGTACTTGTCTTTTGAGCAGGTTACCTATCCAGCTTCACAGCCTGCTGAGATTCTGCATGGTGTTGTGACAGCCCCATTTATTACAAAAACGTAACAACTTACACCTCTGTGAGATGAAATAAATGACACAGTACTTTGCCAGGGCTAAAAGTGTTCTGGACTGTTTACATTGGCCACCTGGCACGTATGACAAAGCCTTACTCTGAGACACTAAATGACTAGTGTTAACCACCACTTGTATGAACTTTCAAAGAGGAACCTCAGCAAACTGTGACCAATACAGTTGCTTGTCTTGACATGTTTACATGTTTAGACCCTTAATGTGGCCCTTAAACCCTAAGTGCTATAAAAAGTGCTAAGTGAATACATTTGTCAATATGAACTTATAAACCTTGTTTCATAATCTGTTTCACTTCCTCATGAAGGGAAGCAAGAAGGACAGGACCAAAACACCTGCTACAAGTATTTGCTTGTAACAAGTGAGCATGAGTTAATTAGAATAAATTGCTCCTTACCTGAAACAGTAGCGCTCCAGAAAAATCCCTAGAGTTAGATCATTTTTCCCATAGAACTCCATGGTCACAATCCTAAAGCAGAGAAAGAAAACCTTTAGAGATTGGATGCCATCACCATTAGCTGTGCAATGGCCTTTAGGTGCACAGATCTACACCCACTGCTGGCTTGTTTACAGCCCTGTATAACTTAAAATATTTTTTTTTCCACTTGACTACCCTTCCTAGATCCCTGCTGTTAAGTTTGTTAATAATGAGATCAAAGAAAACTTTCAACTTGACATTTAAAAGTCCAATATAATTCAACTGCACTTTTGAAGATTATTTTCAAAAATATCTAGGCACAGAAGTCTAAACAGCTTTAAGCCTCAAGCACTAATGTTTAAATAGCTACAAAAAGGGTACATCCAAAACATGAAAAAAGCCTCAAGAAATCCTTATTCTTCTAGAATATTTAATAGCAACTTAAGTTTCCCCAGAGCCTGAGGTGACCAAGCCATTTAAATAATCTATCTGTTTAAGTGTCATAATTGAGATATCCCTAACATCACTAAGTTACATCCTCTTGTTGCTGCTTAATGAGCATATCTTCTTTGGTTCATTTCTAAGCTTTTACAGGAACTTTAGACCTTTCCCTGTAAGAGGGTTATCTCTTTATTTTCTCCTAAGTTAAATGATTTAAATCACCTAAGCTAATGAGAAAACACCAAGACCTGTCCTGTTTAGTAGGGATAAAAGTGTGTCATAAGTTGACAATTAGCAAATTGCAGCCCCCTAAGCTGGAAATAAGGCTCTTAATACTGATGACTACAGTATGAGAAAAAACGCAATATATTCCAATGCAAATGTTGGATAATACAATCTACAAGTATTCCAAGATTCTCACAAGGCTCATTTTTAGGCTTGGGCATTGTCCTGTGTTTATTTACACTAACTGCTCCCCACAAGTCTGCATGCAGTGCTCCCCACACAGAAACATTACTCTGCATTGAAACACCAACTGAAGCATTTGGTTTCAGGCTGGGCTTTCTCATTGATGCCCTGGGTATTACAGAGGTTGTGCAATACTGCTGTAGATGCACCTGACCACACCACACCAGTCTTTTGGCATAAGTTCCTGTTACAGGACAGGCACAGTCTACCAAGGAATCCTCAAAAAACCACTGCTATGAGGCAGGCATTGACTCTGACTTTAGGAAGGAAAGAATAGCAACTATCCAAGCTGTAGAAGAGTAGTTTTTATACCAGGGGCTAACACAGGCACTTGGAGCATTGCTGGACTGAGCAGAAGAGCTGCTGAAGAGAACACAGAGCCTCTGATGGTTTACTGGACTCAGGCAATCCACCTAGTAGAGAGAAAACAACTCATTCACTGGTTACAGACACCTCCACTCACATACAACATCTGTTGACAAAATCCTGTCCTAGCAATTTTATTCAAAGATAAATCTCTGCTTTCTCCTTCTGTACAGATTGGCTTGCCATTATCTCCCAGCCTCAGGTGAACTTGTACTAAAATGGCTAACTGCCATTTTTAGAACAACATAACTCATATGCATAACTAAACCAATGAACACGCACGTGTTTCTGTGGAAATGAAGCCAAGAGGAACAGAAAACAACAAAAGCCCCATGACAAACAAAGACAAACATCTAAACAACTGCATAATGCAGGACATCTTGGATTCAAAACTCTGCTAATATATTATACTTCAGTTCCTGACTCAGGCTATAGAAAGATTTCCATCTTTCTATTCTCTGGGAAGAGATGTACCATGCTGCTCATGGAATGGAGCTGTTTTCCCTTCCACACCCTACAAAACTATGATATTACCAAATGCTTTTCTTTGATCACTGAATCAAGTCAAAACAGCATCAACCAGTCTGATCCAGAGCAAGGGCTACTCTTACAGCTCGTAAGATTACGGCCTGTGAAGCTACAGAGATCTACATTTAAGTACCAATTAAAAAGGGACTTCTGCTCATGAATACAAGGGCTCATGGACCAATGTTTGAGTGTTCCAACAGATCAATTCTGCTCCTCTTGTTCATTGATTTTTTTCCTAAACAGCTCACAATTCAAGAAAGTCCCAAGATCCTTCTCCTCAGATACAAGTTAGTTACTTTCATGGCAGTTTAGCAAAACTTTAAATATTTTTCTTACAAACACATACTCCATTGCTTTGAAATTTCAAAGAAGATTCCTTCCCCTTCATTATGTAATTCTCACTTCTCTTCAGACCACTTAAACTTTCACAATACAAGTACTTTAATGTAATTACAGCCTACTGCTGTTTCTATGACATTAAGCCCTCCGAACATAAAAGTACATCTCTACAAATAACCAAATACAAGGAGCAAGAAAGCTCAGTTTAAGAAACTTCTTAAGGTTTGCTCCCTTTTCATGAACTCATTTTCAGAAATCAGTTAGGTACAGCCCAGCCAAGCAGGCAAAACTGATTCTGGGCTGACTGTGCATTTTCAGAGAAATTTTGCAGTCTTTGTTCTGAATGATTGCAGAGCACCACAATCTAAAATGGAGTTATGACCCAGTCAAAAAAACAAAACAAAACCAAAAGAATCATAATCAAACAGAAAGAAACAAACTAAAAAAATCCCCTCTGGTTTAATATGAGACCCTACACCTTCTGTACACCATGAGAAACCAATGTAACTTGAGTTTTGAGCAACACAACTCTATCTTACCTTATGAGACCATGATGATTCACTCTGAGCCAGTCCCTTCTCCTCCTCATCACCTCTGCTCCCAGTTTTTCCAGTAGGGACACTAGACACATCCTTATTTTGGGCAAAAGGATCCATGCTTTTCTGTAGTATCCTCCCTCCTCTGGCCCGATAGTCAGCCAGCATTCTGGCTAAGCTCTGGCTATCACGTAGATGTTCTGCTATTCTAGTATTAACCAACTCATGAGAAGGTAAGATTTGGATAGCCTTGGCTTGGATACTGCCATTCCTCCCTTGTAGCCCAGAGAGATCCCGCAACAATTGCCTCTTCCTTCTGCTCTCCAACTCCTTGTATTCCTTATTGAGGAGAGGAGACCAATAAACTTGCTCAGGAAAGTATTCCCGGGCAGGGCATCTCATGCCTTTTTCAGTCAGAAGAAATGGCTCACGGAACATCAGTACTGGAGAAATGCAGAGAATGACATCTTTCAACTCCTGCTTAAACGCTGCAGAGTAAGTTTTGAGCCGATCCTCAGATGAGGTTACCTCTTCCGTGACATATAAACCAGTATCATCCTGGAGAGGGTCCCTGAAGACTCTCATCTGACTCTTGGATTCCTGTAAATCATCTGCCTGTTGAAGAGGCTCTAGTGCCTGGTTATCCAGAGTGGCCAAGTGTTGGTCCATGCCATGGAGGGGCAGTGGGGATGTTTCAGGTATTGCATGAGGTACAGAGCTGAACACTGCAAATGGTGACTCCACTTTGTGGTGCTCTTGCTGCTTGGAGGACACCGTTTCCAACTGACTGTTCTCTTGGTCACCTCTGTCAAACACACCTCTTGGTTCAGGCAAACCAACCTCATCAGAGGACACTGATTCAGAGATCACAGGCAGCTTTTCAGAGGATAGTTCAACGTCTTTGACTGCTGTGCTGAAGTCCTCACCATTGAAGAGGTTCTGATGTTCATTTTCATCTCCAGACTCCTCAATAAGGGAGTGAAAGGAAGTGTTTTTGGTGAGGGTAGGGGGCATGGCAAACTCATCCATAAGAAATGAGATTTCCAGCTGGGAATGATAAGCCACACAGACCATGAAGATCAGAATCTCTTTCACACGAGCCAGCTCGTATTCTGCAGCACCACACAACTTGATAGTGCAACCCAGGTGCTGGGGACACCCTTCAAAGAACATCAGGGGTTTTGTCTGATCTAGAAGTAGAACACAGGAGTTAGGATGACAACTACAGTTAAGCTGCTTTTGGATACCTCACACACCCAAGAGACTACAAAGGAGACTAAGAGCAAGTAACGATGGTAGCCGCAGAAATTCACATTACTGTACTGAAATAACTTATTTTAGCAAAAAAAAAAAAAAAAAAAAAAAAAAGCATTGGCTATAAATCTTCTCCTGTTTTATAAAATAAGCCATCATAAAGTCAAAGTGAAGGCCACAAGGAACACCCTGACCTAAACAAAGTATTCTAGACTCTCCACTAGTGGGCAAAAGAATCACTTCCCTCCCAGGCACATTTGCTCATCCTTACAAGTCAAAAACCTATGACATTCTGTTGGCAATTTAAAGGCTGGAAGGGGCAATGAGGAAGTGTCAAGGGAAGTGTTCAAGGACAGATTTGACGGAACTTGGAGCAACTTGGTCTAGTGCAAGATCTAGTTCCTGCCATGGCAGAGAAGTTAGAACTAAATGATTTTTAAGGCCCCTTCCAACTCAAACCTTTCTATGATTTTATGAAGAGATGCAAAGACTGCATCTCCACAAAGATCTGCATCCATAGCATTTATGTGAGCCAGCACCACTGGTAACCTGTCAAGCAGCATTCCCTCCTTCCTTTGTAGACTCCCACTGCCTAGGGGAATTACAGAGAAAAAGGAACCTTTCTTAAAGGTGCACAATTGACTGCACATGGGAAAGTGTGCACAACCTGCAACAAGGCAAATTGTGACTGGATTTGTTAAGGTAGGACCAGATAATCTTGTGAAGTCCCTTCCAACACAGGCAGTTCTATGATTCTCTTATTTTAATGCAGAAAATTTCTTTACAGTGAGGATGGTGCCCAGACAAACTACAAAATCTCTGCTCTGCAATATTTTTGAGAGATGCCTGATGAAAGCCTAAGAAATCTGATGCTGCATTAAAATTAATCCTTCCTGTTTTGAACAGGAAGTTGGACTAAAACTACAGTATGTGGGAAGAGGAAAAACAGTTTGGAAGAAAGAAATCAGTCTAATTAAAATCTATAGTGTCTTTTCTCAGTAAGATCATGCTTTTCTCTACACAGGCAGTTCACTGTAGTTCCAAGAAGTAACAGAAATAAAATGAGTAGGATGATACATGATCACACAAGGAAGCCAACAGTTCAGATCTATTTTAAAAAGGGCAAGGCATTCATCCTTTCACACATATAGGCTGAGGCAAGTTGAGCTTTACTCACCATTGGGCAACTGAAAAACTTGCATATAAAACTTATGACAGGTCCCCAGCTGTGGTTTGGTCAACAGTTGATCCATTGACATCACTAAGTCTCCCTGGGTCATTCGACTTACCCGGTCTAACACTTGCTGTAAAAACAGAAGGAACGGTAAGAATCTACAATGCCAAGAGGACACTGGCATCCTTATCTTGCTCTTAACAGATCAAAAACCACCAGTGTAATCTACAAAGCCTCTCACTGAGATGCAAACTCTCAGTTAAACCCAGCCCCACAAACCCACATCCACAATATACAAGAATCTTAGAAACACAGTTGGGTAAATATTTCTGGTGAGATTGTACCCTGCCTAGAATTTCTCACTTGACTAGATCCAGATGCCTCCAGGAGGTGCAGTGCAGTCAGCATAATGCTGGTTCTGCCAGGACCTCAACCAGCTCCCACAGTTACTCTCTGTTTGGTTCTGTTCCCTGCCTCGCAGGGACAGAGGCTCTCTGGCAATAGCTGAGGACCCACAAATGATTTGCTACAAATGGGTATCAAAGTCAACTAGAACTAAACCAGGGTACAAGGACCCATCAAACAAGGACGCAGCACAGTAACTGCAAAGAGCTGAGGAAAAAGTAACTGTCCAGATTTGCCTGTCTTACCTTCTTGGAAAAGAACATTTGGTTACAGAAGAAAACCAGACAACCCTTGGCTTTCTCCAGAGAATTTGCTACAAGGAGTCATTAGAAATCTACCACAAGGCCAAGTCTAACTCTGATCAGAAGTGCTCACCGGCTTGACATTGATGACCAGAGTGATACCATGCTCTAAGAGCATGTCCTGGGCAATTCTGGACACAGTCTTCTCAACCAGGACCAAATTGGGCTGGACATCAACTATCCGCTGTACGTAGTTCTTCAAGAACTCCCTTTCCTGCAGACAGGAACAAAGTATAGCAGTGAGCTACTGCAAACCCATCTGGAAAATAAACCCACTTTAATGTTTAATATCACTTTTCACTTGGTTTACATATTGTCCTTTCCTATAAAACAGGCAAAACAGCTATCCAGAAAACACCATCAGTAGTCCATTGTGTTTCCCACCCCCACAGCACAACACTAGTTTATCAGTAATATTTTATAAGCATTTCATAAAGAAAAGGTCTATGCACTTCAGTGTTTCCATATTTAAGACACATCCCTGCCCACAGGGGCAGGGCACCTGTTCCAAAGTGACATTTTCCAGTTCACCACTCCATTAGGTTGGTGGTTGTTCCATTTTTAAAAGCCTGACAAAAAAATAACATGGGTGTGATCTAGCCCTCACCTATGCTAACTTTTCAAATATTTCTTCACACACCTAAACCTTATCTAGCTTTCATGCTGTATAAGGAACATACAGTTCAGAAAGTCTCAAGAAACCAAAAGTTTTCTAAAATGCTGCATTGTGATTATCAAAAGCTCAAGTATTCTCAGGACATGTAACTTGAGGACAAAACCCCTCAGGGCAAGGCTACAAGTTTATTCTGTATTTACTGCAGCAGGTCTCTTAGCTAGCTTAGAAGAGGAAAGGTCTCTCTTTTCTATGTAATCTCACTCATTCAACTCCACCTTATACACTGAAAAAAATTGCACTTGATCATGATTTTGTTGGGGCTCTTTTAACCAAGAAAACAAACATACTCTCACCTGAAGTACTATAGGCTCTATGCAGGTAAACTTTGTTTCTTCTCGATAGAGGTATTCAATTGAGCACTTTAGCAGCAGAATTCTGGGATTTTTTAAGCAAGAGTTCATCTAAAAAAGACACAAAAATATTTAGAACAAAAATACAAATACCTGGAGAGGAAGAAGTACACAAGAAAAAGAGACAGACTTCCTATGATTGGTCCCTGCTATCCCCACCACCCCGTGCAGACCCAACTACACATTCTTCCTTCTTCTGAAGTTATTACACCCAGATGTTGGAATTCCATAGGTAATGTCTATAAGCAGGCAATGCTGGAGAGAATTTCCAGTCACTGTTAAGAGCCCCAAAGTCTTGATAGACTTGATTCATGCAGTTCAATTCTATCTTGCCCTCCTGCACTAAAGACCCATTTTACTAAACTATTCTAAGTCAGAGCCCACCAATGCCTTTTTCTGGCTAAAAGTTGGGGCAATTATTAGATGCTTCATGTTGTGGTAGAGGTGGGAAGGATGTTTTTCTATACATGCATGAGGAGAGTTCCTCCTCCAAAATCTCTGGGCTAGAAAACAAAACAGCTTGGAAAAGAAATGCTTTAAAAGCCATTCTTGTCTGGGTGCTCAAAGCAGAGAAAGCTCACAAACCTCCTAGAGAGGCTAAGAGGTGAGAGAAGCCTCCTGACACAAAAAGCAAGTCAGAGCACCCTTGTTTCCACTGCATGTACTACAGTAAGATTAATCAAGCTGCATTACCTTTTTGTGTGCAACATTCTTAGTGCAAACAAATCCATTCACCACCATGGAGTCAAATTTCTTTCCACCAGGAATCTAACAAAGCAAAGAACATTTTTAGAACCATCATACAGTCCCACATCTTGTAGTGCAGTAAAGTTAATACATAGAATATCTATTGTAGGTGATATACAAACTTCAGCTACACCCTCAATTATCAGATGAAAGATCAGATACAGTCATGCTGGACACATAGTCTTTCCCTTTAATGCCTGGTAAACATGAAAACAAGTACGGAGTTCTAGGATTTCTACAACCCTCCCACGAGATGCTTTTTTTTTAAATCAGTATGCTCGAGCACATGACAAGGGAACCTAATTTTGACAGGCCATGAAGAGCATATACCTTTGCACATGCCATTTCTATTAACAACAAACAAATTTTAAGGAAAGGGAGGAAAAAAAATACAAAGTAAAGAAAGAATACCAAAAAACCCTTTACCTACCAATTGAACACATCAAACAGTTGATTGGTGTGCCTGCAGTCACAGGCAATCCCAGCGTAATAAACAACATGAAACAGGTTTCTAAATAACATGTTTCAGAGGACATTCATATTACCAGCATGTGAAAATAGCAGACAGCTATGAAGAGCTTTCACCTCTGAACAACTGCTCTTGGAACTGGAGTTTCAGGAGAAGCAGGAACAAGTGGTGCTGTCTGAAGAGATGCCACTCTACCACCACAATCATAAGGTTCTCCTCAAACCTCATACAGTTTTCAAACAAGAGTACTGCTGAGGTGAATTTGGCCAAAGAAAACTAAGCCCAAATCTTCAATTCTCAGCCACACCAACTCCTTGGATGTTATTTTCGCATCGGACTCTCAGAAGGAAGTCTGCATGCCAGAACTCCAGATTTACAGTTCAACAGTGTCAACACTGGGCCATCTGGCAGAACTGGATACACCACCCCATAACAATTAAGTTTTCCTCTTGAAGAAAGTCGTTGTACTTGGCATGGGAGATGAATCCTCCATAATGGATAGGTATAGGGCAACAGATTGCTGCACCATGTCTTGTAAGCTACTTATCCTGCATTTGGTGTATCTCCAATTCAAGCCCAAAACAAGCAGAAACCCAAGTCATTACAGAGGTGTTACTCTTTGCTACCTTTTGCAGCCTACAGACTGAAAGAAGGAGTCAGCCAACAGCTGCACCCTTCTGTTTCCCTATATCCACTGCTTGAAACTTACTTTTTTGATGTGGACAAACTGGCGGATATCCATGTCGTCATCTCTCTTCTTGACATCCGGCCGTACCGTCTGAACTACCTGGCACACCACGGGTACAATAATATCCCTCCAGGACAGTGACAGGGACTCATTGTAGAGAAGCTGCTGAAGCAGTGCCATCATGTGGTTGTGATTAGCAGACCTATAAAAAAGGCAAAACAAATAGATTTCTCATTTTAAAAATATAAAGATACAGTGCAGTGATTAGCTGAAGTCACATTCCAGAAGTAAATTTCTTAACATTTACAATGCAGAAGTCCTCTGAAGGAACAGTTGCCTAGAATGTTCTACAGTCAGCTCTGGTCCCGTACTCAATATATAAACATCACAAGATTAAAAAAAACACCCCGAAGTATACTGCAAAAATGCTGGGTTCTTAATGCAAATCAATTCCTTGTATTGCCTATGGTAGCTCAAGTTCCACTGAAAGCTGGTGGAGTAGAGGGGCTCCAGAAATTGTTACTCATGATAGGCAAATTCCTTTTTCTATATGATTCTTACAGCAGCCTTTCCATGGCTTGTTTCTCTCCATTCTCTTCTCTCAGCAGATCCAGATTGCTGTGGTGCCAGCCTAGGGGTGTGAATAAGAGTTCTTTGGACTTCTCCTCCACCCTCCTGTTGAATAACGACTCTGCAAGAGACAAACAAACCTTGTTAATATCAAGTCACAGTTGAATGCTTTTGTCTTTCTGAAAGGCTGCTTTGAAAAGGAAAGAATTTACTAAGACTTAAGTCTAGGCCTCCTGAAATTCTGCACTTAAGGTAGATGTCATGATCCTCAGTTTGAGAGGGACTGACACTTTCAATCACTATATTGTTTAGTAACTCCTTAGACGTGTTCACTGTTCTGCAGTACCAAAATTAGAGGTTATTTCAGCACAGTCTGTGCTTTGACAGAGTTACTAGGTTATTTCCTACACGGTTATTATGATATTACAGAGGCAAATTATAAACTTCCACATTGACTTAATGGCTGACTATATTATAAGTCATTTATACTAGCAGTGTATAAATGTTCATCAAGCAAGTATGTAATCCTTCAGAGTTCAAGCCTAAAACTCCTCAGTGCTAAGCAAAATCTTTAGACAATAGTAAACCAAGGACGACTACTGAAGACAAAGACCCTTAAAAAAACCCAATCAGCTTCTTCCAGATGCTCCACGCACAAAATTAGCTGTGTAGAAGATTAAAACAAGCTACATGGACTTCCCCCTTCCTTCTGCAAAAGTTCAGTTAAAAACTAAACACCAATTCAATTCAAGACTATTTTTCAGGCTAGACAGACATTGGGGTTTCTCCCTTATTCCCTCCTCCTATGAGCACACCAAAATCAATAGCATTAATTGGGAAGAAAAAGCCCACAAGTATATCTGGCCATGATACTGGAAAGCACGTGGGTTTAAAAACTCATAAATGCATGTAATGGCCTTTCATTTCAGAAGTAGTGATGATGGTGGTGACGACAAGAAACCCAGAAAGATTTAAGAGAAGAAGCTTTAAGCTACTCTGTGGAAGTAGTGCAATTAATTGTATCACATCTTCATTTGCTTGGACAGGAAGTCAAAAATCAGTTACACAAATTTGTTAGTGGAGAAACTGAACAGACTTGCCACTTGCACTCATTTTTTAAAAAAAGTAAAAGCTTTTGAGTCTTTTTGAATGCATGAGTCTGAGAAGTGAAAGAAATTTAAGTTTGAATGTGCATTCAAAAAAGTCCAAATATCGTTTATACATCCGTTCTGCCACAAATAACTTCAGATTTACTGTCAAGTAAATATTTTGAAAGGGTCAGTGCTCTATTAAAGGAGTGTTAAGGAATTTCCATCATTATATTAAAAAACACCCAACAGCAGCATTTGAAGCTTTTCCTTACCTTTAATGAAAGCGTCACTTATAGAGAACATCTGCTGCCCTCCGTTTTCAGGATTCAAGTACTCTGGAAGAAAAGAGAGGAGGGATATAGGTGGAGACAAAAAAAAAAAAAAAAAAAAAAAAAGACAGGTTACACTGGTGTGCCCATAAATACAATGTACACGCCCACACCAGAAGAAGCAGCATTACTCATCTAAATGTTTAGTCACCAATTTAGCAACAGCTTGGTGAGTGGTTAAGCCAAGAATGTCCTCTCATTCTTGTTCTAACAAAAAATTCTACAATGACAAGAAAATAGTGCCTATTACTGTGGAGAAACAAAACAAAATAGACGTGAGCAAAGACTGAACTAAGAGTGCGCTTTTACAACTGACACAGACTACCTTTTCCAGACCTGGATACAAACATGTTAAAACGTGATCAGACACCATGGGAACGGCCTCCTCACTCAGGTCTAAAAATGCAGCTTCAGAAACCATTTTGGTCACCCACTCTATTGAACCATCTCAGACTGAGTGAGAGACCAGCCATAATGCTTATCTTATACAATGCAAGAAAAAGAAGACAGCTTGCCTTTCAAGAGCTGAAAGTCTCAAATCTAGAACATCTCAAAGTGTTTTAAGCAATCCATGCTGATAAAGATGGACTCCCACAAATAAAGCAGAGCAAGAGACAGATCACTTTACACACAGGAAATACAGTTAGAGTCTGGTGCTAATAATACCAAGGTTGTGGATTCAATCCCTGTATGGGCCATTCACTTAAAGATTTGGATTTGATGGGTCCTTTCCAACTCAGAACATTCAGTGATATCTATGAAATAGGATATCCTACTCCACCTACTACCCTCATTTTGCTTGCTAGATCTTGGCTTTTCACACTGACTGAATACAAAAAGCTTGTTTTCTCCAGAAGCTATTAGCTTGTTGTGCCTTAGCTGGCTTCTTATACAAAAAGGGATTCTACAATGAGAAAACAAGGGCAGTAGCCCTACTGCTTATACAGCACAACTACCTGAAGCCCACAGCTGACTCTATCATCTTTCTTGACAATGCTCCAGATCCAACACGAACAGAACACAAAGCCAGGCTGCTTTCAGGCACCAACAGAAAGCTGACAGGACATAAACAATTACAAGGCTCTGAGCAGCAGCACTCAGGAGATCCCCTTCATGCCATCATTTTAAATACCTGAGCTTGTTTGAAAATAGGTACTCAACAGAGGATAAGTGTACCAAAGAGAAGTTACAAGCCTCCTTTGTAGATTCCTGGTTATTTAAAATTCCTTTCATCTCTTGCTTAGTTGGAGTTCAGCATTACAATAAACTATTGCTTGATAAAAGCTGGCTCACCCTCAGCATTCATTCACTGACTATCTAAAAGTCATGTCATGCTCTACCTACACAACCTACCAGCACCTCCATCCTTCTCCATCTTGCAACAGCCCAGGGCAGCAGCTCCTACTGTAAACACACTTAAATTAGGTCTGGCACAGACCCCTGACTGGCACAGCCAAAGCACAAGTCATCCCCAGCTGAAACTAAACCTTAATTATGCTTTGGACAAAGACACAGGTAGCACCTCCAAGCCACTTCTAGATTTGTAATGATCTAGGTTCTTTCATCTAGATGATCTTTAAGGTGCCTTACAACCCAAACCACTCTATTATTCTTTTCAATACAACTCCAGCTCCCATAACTTCACTTCTGATTAGTTCCCAGGGGAAGCTCCTGACAAGGTAAGATACCATACCTCTGCTTAGCCCACACAGATAACACTCATAAGTGTGAGTCTGAGATGGTTTAGTGTGGCTAACATGCACCCTTCTTACCTCACATCATCCCTATATGCATCATGCTCCACAAAATGGTGAAGGGGGAAGGGGAAATGTTCCTGTAGCTTATTTTACAACCTGAAAACTCAGGCACCTTCTCAAAAGAAGAACCAAAAAGGCTCCTGGTAACAGCACACTAAGCCTTGGCAAGTAATACTAAAAAGGAAGTGCAAATGGTTATTCAAATCTTCTCTTTCCCCCTCCTAACTACTTGCAGGCATCAAAAATTACCCAAAATACTTGGTACCATAATCAAGGATATCTGTCTGGAATGACGTTTATATAATAGAATTTTGCATATTATTAACTGTATCTCTTCAAAAACAGTAAGTAAACCCCATATATAAAATTTATCATGTAATCTCCCAATTTAAATGCAGAAAATAATCTTACTTTGTTTCCCCTTCTGATACATACTATGTCTTTAGGCAGATGACACTATAAATGAGTCACTATTCTCAGCTAACTCGGAGTCACCCAAATTTCATGGAAACACACCAGACGTTAGTCAGCCTATAACACCCCAAGCAGTTCTGCCATCAGAGTATATGCAAACCACCCTGTGCTCAAACACAGCTGGTGGATATATCACCCACCCTTGCCTCAAAGCAGCTGACCTCTGTGACTCTGGGAAATTGCATATCCCTTAATCATTCGAGAAACCCACAAACTGCTTAGATCAAAGCTGACCTGAACTTCTAGCACTTGATGTTTTCTATTGTCAGTCTTCCCGGCAATGAAATTACTGGAATTTACACAGCCCTAAGGAAACTAAATTACAAGCTTCAAGAGGAAGGTGGGATCTTCAGTTTCACTTCATTATTTCAAAGAAAGTCAAGTCACTGTCACCCAATCTAAGGACAAGAGACAGCTCCAACACAATCAAGCTAAGTAAGTGTGTCCATAGCAGTCATAGGGAAGGAACTGATACTGACAGTGGTGAACATCTCATGCCACTGATTTACTACAGAACTCTGCTCTCAAAATAACCACCCATTTTACACAAACGCTTAACTATCCAGTTTTGGCTGTCTAATCATTGTGATATTCTAGCAACTTAGATGGCACTTTTTTTCTTAAATATAGCCAGGATAATCAGAAAAACAAGGTAAAAATCTTAATATTAACTTTATATAATAAGCCTCTAATTTTAATATTTACAGAATGAAGTTTTAGAAGTCATGTATTTCACTACCCTAGGCACTGCAGTATTCAATGTAGGGTTTTGTCCCTCCTCACTACCCACAAAGTTTCAGCCTGTCTATTGCCAAGAAGTGTTTCTTACTAGTCAAGATATTGTCATTCATTTTAACTTGTTTGCTGGTTATGTCTTTTCTCTAGATATTCTCATGCCAGGAATTATAAACACAAACAAAACAAAAAAGGTACACTAGCTTTGCTGTATTTGCAGATACAGATTTTTCAAAAAGCTGCAGGATACCTACCTATCCACGGTGCACTTCCATGACACAATCCCACTCTATCCCAGTTCTGGGCCTATTGCTGGTACTATCCCCTCAAGGAAATCCATTCTCTGGGAAGAAATTGTTACCAGTTTTCTACTACCAATTACACTCCTACAGAATAACCTGGTTAAGAGACCACATGTTTCAGCAACATACACCAAATACCAGCACAGATTCACCAAAGATATCAGAGTGCTGCCAGCATACATAATTTAAAGGCAGAAGTCTTCTTCCTTTCAGTGCCCTCACCATTTGCCTTTTCCACTAGTCTTCTTTGAGCCTCCACCATTAAAAACCTTCTCACAAGAACTCACAAGAGTTCTGGCTCTGAGCAGCCTTGATTTGGTCAACAGCTTCCAAGAGAGAAAGGCTCACTTACATTTCCTCTTCACAATGTACTGCCAAGAGTGAAATGTGTCTGAAACCAGACAAACACCCTACAAGTCCTTTACACTTGGCAGAGCCAAACTGACTACTGCTATCACACACTGGTAAAAATAAACCTGCTACAGCTGTAAATTCATTGGATACTGCAGCACACCCGGGCCTGTCTCAAGCTCACTTAATCCAGCACCCCTCCTTCCTCAAGGAATTTGTTGGTGTATCTCCCTCTCCTCAGCTTTCCTTCCCTGTAGATGCATTTGCTTTTCATTTGGCTAGGGCATCAGCTGGAAACAAATTGAAAGGAACCAATAATGAGCTGGTGTCAGTAGTGCTGACACCCCCTTCCCAATTTTGGATCATCTGACATTAACTCAAACTTTTGAAACTCTTCTGCTTCTCTCTTTGGGGGAAAATAAGCAATTAGATTTCCTTCCTTCTACGCATATTTTTAGCAAATAACAAAAGGTGGCTATGGTAGGCATCAATAAACATCCCCACTAATTTGTCTCATTCTGCCCCACATGTCTAGCACATTTGGACAGTGAGCTGTGATCACTTTCTCCCTCACCAGCTTCAGAGACCATTTCAGTTTCAGAATACACAATCTGTATGCAAGCTTAAGCCTGCTGTTCTACACTGATTCATAGCAACACAAGAGATCTGCTAGACTTTATAGAAGAATGAATTAATTAGGAGTACGAATTATTTAACACTGGATCATCTTTTGAAGTCAGAAACACTGAAAGGGTGGGGTAAAACAATAATTAACAAACTGTTTAGAAGCTGCCAAAGATACAAGTCAACAAAGCTGATGCAACCTTAGGTAAGGAAGCAAAGACACAAACTACTACCCAACATGTAAAGCAACTAAAATACACTAGATCCAAGCCAGTGGCAAGCCCCAGTTTCAGACAGCCCTTGAATCTTTTAGAGAATGCAGTTGTCAACAGGCAGGCACATTATTTCTTCCATAAGGATGTTGCTTACAGAGTCTTTCAGTTTAGTACGTCTTTAAGGGAAAATCCTTTCAAAAGCAGTCTTCAACACCAAGTATTTGATTTCTTCCTACTTAAGTGGATGATCTCTTTTGAAGAAATGCTATGTATATAGATTAAGTTGGGCCTTATTGTTGATCTTCTGTAAAATGTAAGCTTATTAAGGTACAATTTTAAGCCAGCACAGAACTCTTCCAAGTTAATCTTGTTCTTTTGTTCTCTGGGGTTTTATGTCTTGCTTGCTTTAAGTTCCATCTCCAACTGTAAAGTCATGTATCAAACTGGTTTATGTGTGGATTAATTTTCCACCCCAGTAAGCCAGAACACATATGTGGATATGTCTATTATGCATGGGCAAGAGACTTTGCTCCAATGGCAAAGAGAAAGTCACAGGGGAAGTTACACACTCTGCAGAGAAGGCATTTCAACAGGTCTATTGAGCCTCCTCAGAGGTGAGCATATCGAAACTGCAAGCAAGTGCCAGTTAAATATCATATTTTCCCCTCTGTAAGACAGCTATTTAAGCAGTGTCCAAATAAGTCAGTAATATCAGGGCCAGCTCTCCATCATGTGCAACTCCAGCTGGTGACTACCTCGTACCTTTTTGGTCGGCAGGGTGAGGGGGCACATGTGGGTACTTGGAGTGCTTCTTGATATGGAAGTTCACGTTGTCCAGCTCCACGTTCAGGCTGATGGAGGCGGCAGAATCACTGTCCATTGTGGACTGGAAGCTGCTGACTGAAGTGCGCTTGCTAGGGCTGGCGGAGTCTTTTAGTGTTGCGTGAGGGGGAAGATACAGGGAGGAGAAGGGTTCAAATGGGTATTATGAGGGTACCAGAGAGGAGAAAAATTGTCTTTAATACATAAAGACTAGTGTGCAATAATACAGGAATACAGTATTTTCACAGCTCTAATCTTGTCTTCATGTGGGCATGCTGACACACTGGACATTCTTTAGTGCACTACTATAGGGCACGAATCAAGCAGAAGTCTGCCTGAGAAACAGCAGCAATTTACATGCCTCTCCTTCATTAGAAATACGAAGCTTTACCAGTTCCATTGAATTCAAAATACTGTATCCATTGTGAGAAAGTGAGGACTAGACAGGTTACAGCTTTCTTAGATCCTTATGGCCCCAAGCACACACACAGAAACACACACAAATAAAGCAAGACCATGGTTAAACTGCTAAGTCCTGAAGGACTGGGGACAACAGGGGAGAAGGCAGAATGAGTACAAGACTCAGGTGAAACTTACTGGCTGAGTTGTCTTCACCTTCATCAGCAATCTGCTCTGTGTCACTGTCATCAAACTTGATGTCTTTGAACCAGGATGGCTCGGAGTGACCCTCTACAGAGTTCACAGAGTCACTGTCTGGAGATGGGGTTTCTGAGAACTCCGTGCTCTGGAAGACAAGGAAGGGAAAAAAGTTAAAGTGCAGCTCTGCTGAAATATTAAGCAACCTACCACAAATGCAGGTCAGGCATTTTAAAAATAAGAGAATGCTCTCAGTGGGCTGAGCCAAGTTAGTCGTAGAGTTACCCCCTTTGATATGAAGTAGGAACTCTTTGGGACAAGAAACAAGTACTTCTTTACAATTCCCAGATGCTTATTCTCTGCCAGAGATGCTCTACACTGCTTCTAAACAAATTGTGACTAAGTGGCACTAAAGGACAAGTTTATTATACTGCACATTTTCTGTCATCACACCCAGTTAAGCAGCTTTGAAAGCTTGCTGTCTCCAGCCAAGGTGGGTGACAGCTTTATCCTTTGCCCAGAAACCAACACACACAGCTTTTGGTGGAGCCTAATTCTAAGTTACTGGAGCAATTCTTTAACTGACCAACATAGCTCCAAGAGTTTCAATCCAAGATGGGCTCTAGCTGGGCCCACTGTGTCAAAGCAAAGACTGGCCAGATTGCCAGAGAACCTGGAGACTACCTGAGCAATTTCCATCAGCCTTCCTGATTCCTCCAGGTACCTCCAAACAAAGTTATCATTATCATTTCTCTAGCTGCAGTGAGTGCAGCAAGCAACTGAGTCAACAACACCACTTCTCCAGACTCTTGTCCAGAAGAGTTGAGATCAGACAGTGCTTCCAGCTGATGAGAACACATAACATAAGCACTTTACAAATAGGGATGCATAAGGACTTGCTTGCTAAAGGCAAGCTTTTACCAGGACACTGAGACAGCTGAGGAGCTGAGATATCAGATGAACCCCACAGCAATCCCAGGGGAAGCCCTATCACTGTGTCCACATGACTGAAATGCATGAGGAAGACAAATGCTATCGGCTGCAAGCTTTCTGTCTGAAGCCCGTGGGACAGCTAAGCCATTCTTCATTGTAAGAAGCTGAAGAATATGGAAAGCTCTTAACTTAAGAAAGGCTACAGAAACATCTTGTTCAAACTAAAAAACCCAATACAATCTCTCAGGCCAGACTGCTCTTAACCCCTCAGCAAGTTTGATTCCAGTGAAGTACAGCAGGACAGAATCTCTGGTCACTAGTTCCTGCCTCCCCTCAGGTAACTAGTCCTGTTTGGGAGGCATGAAAAAGACCCCATCCCAAACTTGGATCAAGCTTTATGGGCAAATTAAACTTCCTAAGGCTTCAACTCCCTAGAAAAAAAGGCGTGGCCCCCTACTTCGTGTACAGGAGACCTGACTTAGAAAACTCAGGACTACACACTACAGCTGTTGAGAACAGGATTAGAAAAGATTCTGGTCAACAGAATCCAACAGAAATCCAAGAAGAACCCTTTCTTTCCGCTTTCCCACTCCTTTTACCTGCAAAGGTCTGTAGAGAGCATATTCATCTCTGAAGAGCTGATCATGATGACTGACACATTCCAGCCAACGTCCATCAACCAGTGCCTGTCCTATTGCAATGGCCTGGACCCTGAAAGTATAAGAATAGGGATGGTTTTCTATGTTTTGTTTTAAACACATATGGTTTATGATACAAGCACACTACAAAAGGGAAGCATCATTTTCTATGCACTGTATGACCTGTCAATATTCCATTCCCATTTTTACAGACACTATTTACAACACTGTGGTGAGGCAGCACAGCGTACTCGTTCATGCATGAAGCTAAACAAAGAGACTGCCAGTACTCTGAACTCAGCTGAAGTATTCAACATATGATTAAGACATGTTGTTTGTGGTCCTCCAATATTGTTAACTTGAATTACGTATACTGATCATCTCAGAGGGAGGACTGTTGCTCTACACTTAAGAACCATCTCAGTTTTATCCCATTTTCACATAATTAAATACACAAGATTGTTTATATTCACCTACGTGGTTAACAGTCTGCCAGCTCTGCTGAAAATTTAGCTATCAAACACTATAAGTGATCTCTGATCTCAGAAGTAAACTTGCTCTTCGGAGTACCAGTGAACACTTTTGTACAATTTGTGTAATGCATGCGTTGTTCTCCACGCGAGTGGCCCTTGTCCCATAAGCTACCTCCCATACCGCTTTCCAAAGCAGGCAGCCTCCTGTGCCCTGTTGTTTTGGGGCACATGGAGTCAGAATGCAACCTGCTCCAGTAGGCACTAGAGAGGAGATTTCAATTTTCTCTCTCTCATCTCCCTGCAAAGGGGCCTATGTCTGCAGTCTAAGGTACCCTATATCAGCTCAAACTCACAACCTCCTCTCATACACACAGAGGACACTTGCTGTCCTAAAGCATCAGGGTTACCTTGTGGTTATGTGCCCATTTCTCATGAGCCAGTTGACCAGCTCTTTTCCCACAATGCAGTTGGGATGTGTTCGCAGCCAGTAGCGATGGTCTTGAAATTCCATACCACTGTTGTGATGGCAGATTTTCTTCCACAGATCTTTCAGTTGGACTGAGTCCTGGACAGGGAGATGTGCAAGATAATTACCAGTCTAACTTCAGCACTAGTTCCAAGGGGCAACCCAAGCCTCCACATCAGCTTCTAGATCAAAAGCCCTCCATAAATAGGCACAGAATCTAAGCCATTCTGCATAACCTATGCAAAGGTGCAAACAGAAATAGCAAACATATAAAATCAGCTCTTTATTTCCTTCCAGTTATATCCAGTTGAGAACAATAAAAAACCAAAGTGGGTACCCTTAGAGAAAAAGGGGTTTTAATGAGGCAACATTTTGTAGTGCCTCCAAAATACTTATGTCCTCACTACGCCCTCTTGCACCCTATTCTTGAAATCAGATGTAAGCAAACAGAGGACAACATCCTTGGCAAGGTTTTTCTATATTACCTGTGCTCAACCCAGGCATTGTGAACATATTAGTCCAATATCAAGACCAGATATAAAACAAGTACATAGCAGTGCCCACTGCTAGGATACTATCTCTTATTAAGGATCTGGTTTTGTATTGTCCATTATGAAGCATTTTTAGGCACTGTTAGCTTTGGCCACCAAGAAAAATACCTCTGTATTCCTCCCAACTCAATTAACCATTTTTCAATCTGTGAATCTCTTCCCCTCACCACTTGGAACACTTCAGTCTGTACCTAGAACTTATTTTGGAACCTGTTAAGCATGTGTGCCAACTCTTCTGTAGGCCATGCTCCATCCAAACTGAACTGTCTCTCTGCACCTAGCTGCTTTTGCCTTCCCGTACGTGCCCTCGCTTAGCACAGCACAAGCCATTATTGCAGGTGCAAACTGGGATCTGGGATCATTTTGACCAAGCAGCACACCACCCAAAAGTTTGAAGAGATGCTGCAGCTCCTTTCTCAAATGCCTCATTTGTTCTATTTTTGTGTAACAGAATTTTAAGTCAATTTTAACTAGTTTCAGCTTTCCAGTTAACTGCCAAACCCACGTTATTGCACGTTCTAAAGGGTGCCCTGAGGCCCAGGAGTTGTGCTCCACTTTTATAACTGGACTGGCTTTCTGCTTTCAGTTCCAGCAGTGGCTGTCCTGGGTATTACCCTAAAACCAATGCCAGCAGCTCCCCTTCCGTACCAGGTACCGAGACAAACGGATCAGTACCAGAACATGATAGGATCACATTATGTGATGCAACTGGAGTCTCCACAGTTCAGCTGTCTTGAACTGGTGAGTACAATAAACTGAAGAAATTTGACAGAACAAAGCAAATCCTTCCAGCTCAAGGATTTTGACCTCTAGCTCACTGAAGTATGCTTATCCCAGTGTATGTACAACCTTCCCTATCTTTACTTCATGAACAAAGTTCATTAGTCTTCTGAATGGACTAGGTTAAGCTTTAAATTAACTCCTGACATAGGGCAACCCCACACAGTAGGAATTATTATGGGTATTAAACAGTAGGAATGCATAGAAAATCCTTCATTAACACTGTCTTCTGCTCTTGCATGAACAAAATAGTACCAGTCCTCTTCTTCCCCACGAAAGAAAACGGACAAAAAATTAAACAATGCGAAGCCATCCAGGGCTTGAACATCTTGCTCCAAGCTACAGTCACAGAGGTTTGAATTACCTTTTTCCTGCATTAGCATATATGCATGAAGCAGGGTGGTATAAAGATATACCTTAAACACAGTTCTCCCTCAGGTGGTTATCCATTTACAGAGCAACTTGGAAAGTTTTGCAACTAAACAGGAGTTAGTGTTTCTACACCCTCAGGCACACTTGAATGCATACTGCTGACAGCAGGCAGAACCTTGTAACACAGAATGAGCCTGATTTTAAAGTGGCAATCTTGAATCTTCTAATGTGTGAAAACACTGCCTTCCCTTCTCTGCAATCCAATCTCTGTTGGAAACGCTTCCCTTTCCTTGCCTCCAAGAAAAGAAACAGCTTTTTTATGTTTAGAAATTTATACAGTAAGTGCAACCTACAACACTGCCTCTGGGGGGAAGGGATTATAGGATTACACAGAACACTGTTGCACAATGACTTTTCTTTTAAAAAGTTTATCATTACAACCTTCTACAAAATATTTTACTTATTCTGCAAATGATGGGAGGGGCCAAGTTATGTTTTGGCTCAGTAAGTCATAAGGGCTTGAATTTATTCATCACAGTGTAACTATTTCAAAGCAGCCATTTAAAGCTCCTGATTACATGGCCTATGAAAAAGAAAACCTCAACTTGAAGAAATACAAAAACAAGTGACTGCATTACAGCTACAACCACAGCAGGTTTGACACAGAGCCACCATACACCAACTCCACACTTAGCAAGACTAAAACTGTAAACATTTGTATGCAAAAGCCCACGAAACTATGATTTATTTCAGGAAGACAGTAATGTCCAAATCAGCATCAATGCTGCTCCCCCTGGAGGAGAGCTCCAGGTAGGAGTGCTTAGAGAGGAGCCTTAAAAGGCAGCAAAATACTCCTGCTGCATGACACAAGGAAGGCAAACTTCACAGAGCAAGGCAAAGAGAAGCATGAAAGGTACCAGAAGGATTTTGCGCTCATCCTCGCTGGTCTCTGCCTTCATATGAGTGCGAGTGGCCTGGGGGCTGACGGATGTCTCGTAGGCAGGCACCATGGGTGACCCTGACCGGTCCAGAGACAGGTTAGTGATGCTGGCTGACCTGCAGGGGAACAGAAACAACTAAAGTGTAAGTATTCATCATGTGGTGCTTCACCAGAGCAGGCCTTTATCTTATAGCCCACTAAAAACCAGCTCAAGCCCGGGACACTGTTTACTCTTGTCGGTATAGACTGCTTAATGCTCCCTTCCTTGTCAAAACAGAATAAAGGCTCCCTAGGAAGCAAGTGTATTGCTTTGGAACTGCTAAAGTAAGCATAAACTTCTGTAAAGATCTTGTATGAGGCAGTTGGAACTAAGTTTAGGCACACCAATTCATATATGTCTGTATTTAAATAGACTGGGGAAGGGATGGGATGCAGGGTAATTAGAAGCTCCAGCAGTTTGGAGACAATACAAGTGTCAGCAAGGGTGGCCAACACCCATATCCCTGTAACAGAGCACTGATTTCATCCTTTCTTTATCCCATTTAAAATTCCCTGTCCTCAGCTCTCAAACACAAGGCTGAAAGCTTGCAGAGTCTGAAGTTAGAGCACTTGCTAGAGCACCATTTTCTGAAGCTGGAGGTGACTGCAGCTGGCAATCCTCCTCATACTGCGATATGGAGCATCCCCCTTATCTCGACCCAGCTGTTAGGAAATCTTGGCTATGCACCCCAGCACAAACACAGACAGCATTTTGCAACTATCATTGCGAAGTTACAAATGCAAATACAAGTTCCAGAGACCTTCTGCTCCATTAACCCACAACTAGACCTGAGACTGAATAACCAGAGTGCAACTTCTCATCACATAGCAGCAACAGCAGTGTAAACTATCAGTGCTAACAGCACGCTAAGGAATGAGGATGGAAAATATTTCTGCATATATCAACAGGGAAACTCAAAATGCCAGTGCTGAACTGACTGAAGAGGCTTGCACCAATCTCATGAAAACAGTTGCCAGCCACTAGCCTTTGGAAGGAAACTTAGATAATTTCAGAGAGCTTGCTAACTGGCTAACAGACATACTCTAATTATTCCCAAAAATTCCCCATGGATGATGTGGCTCAGCCTAGGCATGAAAAAACAATGCCATCCTATTTCAGTTTTCATACTGCAGAGTTATGTAGCTTAAACAGAAAGCATCCTAATGCACAAGGTGAGGCTAACATGGAAGTCCATAACTAAGCACTCCTCTCAGTGGTTTTGCAACAGCTGCTGTAATTGTGCCACATACCTATACGCAGCAGGGATTTTTTGGGGGGTGTAAGCAAGTTAGAACAGTGAGATTGCACATCTGCATCGTTATCATCAACAATTCTATCTGGGCCTTTATTATATATATCTTTTTGAAAAACAGAGAGGGAGATTTTGCAATGAAAATGCTTGTCCTTCAAAAGGATCTGCAAGGGAGCAGTCTGAACCCTGCTTGCAACATTTAACTGTTCTGCTGGGATTTCCCCCCCTCACAAAAACCAAGACTGAGAACAAATAACCCACAGGGAAAACAAGTAGCAATATGAAACTTCTGTTACCTGCATGTAAATGCACTCAACCTGCATCTTTTCTGCTTCATCTCCTCTAGAAAGAGGAATAGCCAAGCTTCTCTCAAAGAAATGGCTGCAACGGCTTTGAGAAGATCTAAAGGCTAACATCACTTAACCCAAAGCTGACAGCTTGTTTTCCAAATGTTCAGAATTTTTAACAGAGATACATTATACCTCACCATTACACGTGTCCAAACAAAAAGTACTTTTCGTGAGGCCATGAACAGCCAGAGAGTTAAAAGTTAACTTGAATAAGCAATCTGGGCTGCCAGATTAAGATTAGAACCATCCTCCTACTGCATGTTTGAGCAAACAGCAAAAGCCTTTTAAAACAGAGGTATATTCAAACAGGAAGCAGGGGACCATCCTCAAGGTTGACGTCACAGCAGTTATTTAGCATTGAACTTTTAATTCTGGACTCCTTGCCATGTTTGCCCAGAATTGATTTTTGGTACTCGTTTATTCACCAGTATTTGACCTCCCCAGATGAGATCTTTGAGTCTCAGATGTACAGTCAGTGTGCATCTCCTCCTAACCATCGCCATCACCCAGAAGATAAAGGCTCTATGCAGTCCATTCTCCAAAAGGCACACCCAGCATCCTTCTCAGCTGAGTTCCCTTGTCTTCACTGGTCCTGCCAGATCCCTCCAAACTGCTAAACATTCTGTATTTGTCTAACACCAATACTAAGTAATCTCTGAATGCCCCCGATTACAGTTTTGAAATCTGGATTACATTTGCTCCGCTCCTCACCTCCCTGCCTTACCTTCATTTTCTTAATTTAACGATAAGGGAAGCATGTAACCAGCACCATGGTAGAAGCACTGTGAGGTGGGAGCTACTCGTGCTACTAATACCAGCCTATTTAGTGGGATTAAGCTCAAGTACCCACAAATCACAAAGCTCTCATGAACACTTTCAAGTTCATCCCAGCACTCTTGCATAAAGATCTATGAAGGGATTTTAGCCTGAGGAAGCCTGGTCATTTTAACAAGATTATCCTTAATAGAAGAGCAAAGGAAGCAGATGGAGATACACACACAAACAAATGAACAAAAACTACACCTCTGCTCCTCCATTACCTGGGTCATTTTATCTCCCATTACCAAGTAGGCGTTACTCCCTTTTCTTCAGCTTCCTCAGAACTGTACTTTCCTTAGCCACATCTTTCCCCTCCTGTCCTCTTCAATACCACTTCTGTTTGACCAAGGCAACAGCAAACTATAGGCCCTCAAAAGTAGTACATTTGTTAACATGAATATGTGCATAAATGGTCCTTCCTTACAACTTCATATGGGCAGTGAGATGTCCCATATCAGACATGGGACAGTACTTTCAGTAAAAATGAGCCTGGAAACACAGGCTCTACAGCAATGAGTGTGCTAGGAGTGCATCCAGAACAGAAAATACTCAGAAATTATTAGTTTACCTGTTTCTAGCTGGTGACTTCCCTGCATCATCCTGGACAGACCCAAGGCGTGCAGACAACGTGGTAGTTGAAGAGTCTGGGTGAATCAAACTGCAGGGAAAGGAGCATGATAGTGATGTTTGAGATATTTGCAACATCCAGCATATCAGAACAGCTGTAATTAAAGTACAATTAATTGTCATGTTACCTCTCACTCACACCCACGATTGTTAAATCAACAAGGGAACAGGGAGAGCTTTCCCCATCTGTAGGCCAAAGGTACCTGGAAGACAGTGCTCCTGTCTTCTTCCAAACTGAACT
Organism: Cettia cetti; assembly: GCA_013401135.1. Lineage (NCBI taxonomy): Eukaryota > Metazoa > Chordata > Aves > Passeriformes > Sylviidae > Cettia > Cettia cetti. Next base: position 71,016 of record VZUI01050180.1, read on the forward strand.
CCTGAATAATACAGGAGTTGTATTCCTACTTATATGATCCTGCTTTCCCACCTGCTTCCCCTGTTTCCCTTTGTTACACAGCTTTTCCTACCGGCTGCTATTCGATGCTTTGGCGTAAGACACATCTCCCCATCTCCCCAGCACACCACCTTTGCAATCCAAGCAACACTATTCATAGCTACTGTAAACAGCTTCTGGCAAGACAGCCTGACAGCCTTCTGTAATTGCTTAACCTGATCCTGGTCCCCTTTGCCCTCCTGCTTCCACCCCAGGAGGAAGTTTGATCACAGCAGATGTTCAAACACCATCAAGAGAAATTCCTATTGGCAAAAGTGTATCAGATCTAAGGCACTACAGGCCAACTGATACGGCCACCCTGCTGTGCTCTAGCACAATAAATGCTCCTAGTGTGGTAAATGTTCTTCATGAGAAACCCTAAGCAATGCAGCTTTGCCTGAGTAGCTGTACTTACCCAGAGCACACCACTCCTTCACTTTTAAAGGACATGGCCCTTCAAATAAGTGAAAGCAGGAACTCTGTCTTCCAACTGTTTGAAGAGCAGAGTGATGTCTGACAAGTACATGCAGCATCACTCTCCCTAAATGCTTTTCTCACTGCTTTGCAGCATCTTATCTCAGATACATTATTTTGGAAAGAGACAACTCCCAAGTTTTCTTTCGAAACAAACTACTTCTCATGCAGAAGCCACTGTTAGAACACAACCTCTGCTCCATTATGAAGTTGTGAATTGCCAGTTCCCATTGTGGCACCATTTAAATTCAGTATTTTGAGTTTAAATCTCTTAAGGTCAATCAGGAACTTACCAAACAGTATTGGAAAAGCATTGTAACACACTGCAAAGTGCAACAAGCACTGAGGAAAATGCTAATCCTGCTGAAGCAACAATAAACCACCTAATCCCAAATCTCTCTTCCTCTCACACATAAAAGAGGCCCATATTTACCCACTGTCTCCCAAAAAGACTGTGTTCCAGTATAGGGTTATGAGCCTTTCAAAAACAGGAATTATTCTGAGTGCTACAAACTGCACCAAATAAAGATATAAATTCTTTCTTTACATATTCATGTCTACAGGCTACTGAATTGTCATTATAAAGATACTAATAGCACATCCAAAGACAAAACTAACAATACCATCAGTATTTCATACATTTGATGAGAAGATTTTGAGAACACCTACTTATTCCCCAATTCAAAATTCGGTAGTATTTATTCCATGCATTGTTACATTATTGCTTTAAATGACCATAACATTAAACCAGAAGTACTTTCCTTTATTTAAGCTTACAGCTGATAATTTAAATGCTTCCAGATAGGAGCACCACATTCTGAAAAGCAACATGCAAAGCAAGAGTCAGGGCATTTTCTGAAGATAGAAAACAGTTGAATGGGTTTTTTTAAATACTATCAAAAGAGCTGCTATGGGGCACATTTCACTAACACTACCACTGAGTTAAACAAAGGTTCTGACTCAAGACCTCCACACAGTTTCACATCTGCCTGTTCTTCTGTTTTAGGGAAATAAGCACAAATACCACACCTGATTATTTCTTCTTCTTTACAACATTAAATTAAATCAAGGTATTACAAAAATAACTTGCATAGCACTTGAGAAGTAGAGTGTTCTTTTACTCATGGTCCAAAAAAAAGATCCCCTCAATTAAGAGCAATAGGAATAAATATACTTTGAAAGGAGATTAGAGAACCTTCATAGCTGTCCTTTCAATTCCAGTTTATCTGAAACAGGAGATTACTTACTTCCATCACTTCTCTTTTACCTACACAGAGAGCATTTCTTACGTTCTCCTGCCCAATTCAAAACCTGAAGGTAAAGCACCAATGTTACATTGATTGCCTCTCAATACACTGGTGGTTAGAAGGCGTGATTTTGGTTCTGTCTTTTTAAACTGAAGACAAAAGCCTGCTCTGTCACTGGTACAGAATCACTGATTCAGTACATTAAAGGAAGAACTGCAAAGAATTTAAATCTTCACTACAAATCTTTCCACAGTTCAGTTTGAAGAGAAGAATATGACAAGCAAGCACAGGATTAGATTCTTTTCACAGGAGCTGGAATCTAATTTTCCTAGGTGGAAACCACCAGCGTTCGTCTAGGGAGCTATCAGCCTGAAAAGAGCTGAGCAGCTCAGCACGAGGGCGCTGCCTTTACCTTTGCCAGGTGAGATCCTCCTCCAGGAAGATGTTGCGGCTGGCTTTGCGGCTGCCAAGCGGCGTGCGCGGCTCGCCAGGGTCCAGCACGGACACGGAGCACGCAGGGTCTGACAGGGCGTTTAAGTCTTCCCCAATGGAGTTGCTGTCCGTGGAGTGGGCGTAGCTTAAGGCGATTTTACGGCAGTAAGTGCAGGCTCGGAGATCCCCTATGGAAAAGGGAACCGGAGAGCGTAAGCAAACAGGAACAAACAGTACTCTGTTGCTACAGGATCAGAGGTGTATAATGGGGAAACAGAAGGATTTTCTGTTTCAAAACCTCTTTGCAAGTCTAATTCTCATGCTCCCTTAAAGGGCAAAACCTTGGATAATTACACATTCAGGGAATTTTTCCAAGGCAAATGATGCCTAACACAAGATCAGTAAAAGAGGAGAGAGAAGAGAGAAAAGGAGAGGAAGAGAGAGGGAGGGAGAACACACATGCCCACCGAAATGATGGCAGAACAAAACCCAGTCAGATATGACACACCAGCTGATGTCTAGAATTTGGTAACTGGTATTTGAAATAGTCCCCTCACCCTCAATTAAAACATGTGGCTCATACTTTAAAACTACTGTTACTCAGAGCAGCTTTTCCTTGAGGATACTTTTTTGTACTGCACACCCTTGTTCAATAGTGGCCATATTTGTTTTGTAGCATGGTACAATTAGCAGGCATGGCATAATCCATCACCTTTCATAGAGAAACTGGTAGAATTAGGTGCTGCGATTCTTTTTCCTAAGCCCACTACAGACCTGTACAGCATTTTCTAGAGATGCCAGGATCTCAAATTCAGTAACCCAAACAGAACTGAGCACACAGAGATTGTTCTATTTCTCAGTAAATAAACCCTACCTGTGTAGCCCATGAATTTTCCAGGGATTTCCTGATTGCAGCATCGACTGCAGAAGATCTGCCCACAAAGTCGACAGTGGTGCCTCCTCCGGAAGGTGGTGAATTTCTCACTACAGTCGTAACATTCCTTGCACTGGCTGTCAGGCATCCAGTACTGCTTCAAGTCACTGTCCTACAAGAGAAGACAGCAGATAAAAGCTTTTTCTTTTGTAAATAGGAAAGCATGTTTAGTTTCATGATTCTTTGTAGACTGTGGTCATGGAAAAGCAAATTTCATATATTCACATATCCGTGCATGTGTATACGCATCCTTGCATAAAGGCACACAAAGAATTTTTCAAGAGGTGTTGCAGGGAGGCAGAAGGCTGAGAGTTCTGAACTAAGAATAAATCCAGTAGGACTTTGCCTCCTTCATCCAAGATGGAAGCAAAGCAGAATAAAATTATCATACAGTGTAGATAAAAGTAAAAAATAAACAAATATATGAAGTAATGATTGCTCTCCCTCTCATTTGCCCCAGTAAGAGAGGTCCTCAACTAGCCCAGTTTAAAAAGGAAACAAAAAAAAAAAAATCCATCACTTATTTCATCACATAGTTCAAGCTGTTATCTACAAGTAAACCAAGTTATCAGAAATTATCAGTGTAGGAAGATCATTTCAATTGGGATATGTTTTGAAAATATTATAGATACATGCAGAAAGTTTTATTATTTGATCAAATTCTTCAACACTCCAGTAAATACTTGTAAAAGGCCATCCCAGATTGATCTTGTTTCAAAACTCCAGAACTGCTACATGAAGAAAACTGAAATTCACATTCAGCAGACAACAATGCATATTAACTCACAGCATAGCCACAGGAGAAACATCATCTTAAAAACAGAGAGTTAAAACTTCCATTTGGTGTTGAAGCTATAGACCAAGACAAACTCAATTGTGATTCTGAGCACACCAGCTGCAACTGCCATGGATGGAGACAACTGCTAATGGTCACATGACAGCCCTGGCTGTGCAACACTCTTTGCTAGAGTTCAGTTCTGGCAAAAAGCCTTTTCAGAGAGACTAAATACTCCAGGTTTTTCTTAGGAAGAGAAACTGCTGCAAGGATTTTCTCAAAAAAATTAGAGAAGAGAGTAATCATACAAAAAGAAAGGTGATCCATGCTTTCATTTCCACATAATCAAAAACCCCCTTGGGTTCTATTTAAAATTGGGATCTATTTTTGGATATTCACCAATGAAGTCTGGCATAGCTGCTGGACTAATTTTGAGACCAAAGCAGTTATGATCAACAACACAACATTTTCATGCTGCCCTCACCCAAGAAAACCAGCACAGAAAGAGGCTGAAGACCACTCAAGACAGCCCAGTGTTTTAGTGAACCTAGAACTTTTTAAGATAAACACTCAGCTTCAAGCAGGGAAAGCTGCAGTGAAGAGCTTTGCCAAGAAACTGCTGCAAAGCTGCAGGGGAAGCCATGTAACAGTTTTTGTTGCAACTCTGCACCATAAGCCAGGCCTCTGGATCTACTACATAGAGAAGGGCTGTTCCAAACACCAGTGCTGTGCCCCACTTGCACGTGACTATGTGTCCAGAAACCCAGCCACTGCTGGTGACACCTCCCAACTCTCTGCCTTCCTTGCAGGCTGTTCTTGTCATGACAGAGGGTTCAGAACAGAAGTCTGGCCCACCTCAGCAGTGGAGGCTCATCAGAACAGCACCTTCCAGAATCTGACACAAGCCTTCTACAAAAGTAAAGAGGTTTCCTGTAGAGACAGGCCAAGTCCACAGCAGGAACAAACTGTTGCCTGAAGTGACTCAAGCAAAACTGAGTGGCTGCAGTCAAGGCCAGTGATGCATTATCTTTTTTACAGAAGTCAGCATGCTAACAACTAACAGACTGCATCCAGAACACCTGGTCATATTCATTTACTGCTATATCCTGCCTGTTTCAGCACTTCTCCAGTAGCTTCAATACATCTGATAATCTCTAGGGCCTTCAGAAGTTGCCACAAACTGAAATATTAGTAAGGGGCACACACAATGCCCTGCTTACTGAAATGAAAGGCTTCTGCTTCACTTCCAAAAATCTTGCCCTTTCTATCAAAGCAAGATTACTCTTTCAAGTAAAAACTCTCTCCCTATAAAAGCTATCAAGCCAAAAGCCTTTTTCTTCGTCTACCAGTCTAATCAAATGTACTTTTGACTGTTCATGTCTTGCCCACAGATATAGCTATTTATACCCTCACTTATAAATAGTTTTGGATTCTTTCCTCAACTAGAGCCTCTTCTTAAAGGTATGGTCCAACTGAGCGGATGGAGGTGAAACCAGCAAGTCAGTCCCAACCACCAGATTCTCATCTATCCAAATCTGATTAACAGGGTGTGCCTTTCAAGCCAATATTTCTGACCAATTAGTACCACAGTAAGTAGATTTAAACCACTTCAAGAACTCTCATTACTATTTGTGACAGTTAATGTGTTTTACTGTCCATGGTTAGCCTTCTATGGAGAAAACTATCAGGGTTTTATTTTCACTAGGCTGGGTAACACATAAGTGGGAAGGAGTCCATCTGGTGCAAGCACAAGAAGCCAAGTAAATGCAATGATTCACTCCCCCAACATGACAGATGTTTGGCAAGTCAAAAGTCAGCATCAAATGAAATTGTTTCCCCTACATTCACACAATGCTTTTGAGTTTATTCACTCATCCTTCAAACATCCAGAAAAAAAAAATTCCCATGATGTATCTAAAAACAAAGCTCACAAAAGCCCAGCAAAGAGTTAATTTTCTAGATGGCTTGGCCTACAAATCCTTCAAAAGGAGTACCTGGCTCTTCCCCTCCATGATTTCTTTGAGGCGTTTTAGAACAGTGCTGAGGCTTCTTAACTGAACTGCAGTTCGAGGATCATGACCTCCAAGAGGTGGTTCCACTTTCCTTCGACTGTCTGGAAGGGAAGAGAGGACAAGATTCATTTCTTCCATGATACATCAACATTCACATCACAACACAAAGCCCCATTAGAGGGAAAAACATGCAGGTATATGAACATTTTACAAAGTTACAAACAATGTGTATGGCTTCTTGCCCTTGCATTCCTTTTCCCCCAAAGGAACTTCTGATGCCGGATTTGCTGTGACTGACATTTTAAATACCACCCTCTGTGTTTACAAGAAGCCATTTAAGTTCTCTGAGAATGAAAACATCTTTCAAAGAAGTGATTTTCAACCTACTAGATGAAGCTTGTAGTAGTCTGTTACAAAGCACTGAGGTCTCATGTTTAAAGTGCCCTCTAGGATACTAATTGCTTACAAAATAATTATTACAATATACTTCTATCATATGAAATTACTGCACATTCATTCTAGGAGTAGTAAAAGTAAATGCTTTAACCTGAACTTATTTATAAATTACTACAGCAAATCAGGACTCCATTGCTCTGTTCCTATTAAAAACAGTAATTCAGAATAAAACATATTCAGAAGTTCACATTTTTAAGGGGTTTAGGGCTTTTTTTGTTCGGTTTGTTTTTTTCTAAGAGAAACATCAGGTTGTCGAGAACTTGTACAGCCATTCTTGATTAACCATAGCAAAGAGACTTCTGAATAAGAATGTAATGCAGCTAATTTCTTTTACTTTGAAACATTGCTGAACAAGTTACAAATGGGCTCCTTCTCTCCAGAAAGACTAGAAAACACAGCTCTCTATTTACCTAAGCACTTATACACTTTCAGAGTCTCTTTCCTAGATCAACAACTTCCTGAACAGTTTAAAGTTTCTTACCAGCTTCGCTGCTCTCCATCTGCCTAGCGTTTGACTGAGCCTGCCCCCCGTAGAGGACGAGCAGACATGGCTGCTCTGATGCTGCCAGAGCTATCCCTGGTGTCAGCAGCGCCGCTGACAGCTCTGCCCCAAGCCCGTTAACTGCTGCTGTGCCGCAACAGCGACGCTACTGCTCCGTGTGCAGCAGAACAAAACCCTCCCTGTAACGTGACTAAACCGTGGGATTCCATGCCTCCTCTTCAGCTTCTTAGCAGGTATTTTTAGTCAATCAGCCCACGCTTTGCTGCTATGTACAACAAAGAATGCACATTTTCTTTTTTAAGAAAAGAAACCCATTTCTGTGACTAGCCACTTGCAATTGATTTCTTTTTAAAAATCGAACAGGCTTTTGGGCACTACAAAGTTCAGTATTTTAGGGTGATTAAGGGGACTTGAATATTTCAAGAAGACATTGATAATATCAGATAAGCCTCTGGCTCCTCCTTAATTCTACCAAAAGACCTATGCTGCTTTTACTTCCTGGTATTTCCTCTGAATTCAAGAGTATCTCCTTTCCAGGAATGTTGCTTCCAATTCAAAGAATTATTAGATCTACTGGCCAGCTACCAATACATCTTGTCAGGCAAGTGACTTCCAAAACACAAACATACACAGTGCTGAGGAAATGCCATAGGTAACTCCACACTGGTGCTTGTTACTTAAAACCCCTTTTCACTGTTCCACAAAACAATGTCAGAAGGATTTCACCTACGTAAGAAAAAACATGCCATCAGCAGTAGCAGCTCCTGGCCAACCTGTTTACACTAGAGAAGCTGATTGATAATCAGATTGAAATTCAGTTGGTTCTTTTCCTTCTCAATCATGAAATTTCACCCTTTCTTAGGAAAACACACAATATAGCAAGAAAGTAAGAAGTTATCATTCCTGCAGAAAAGGAAACACTGTCTAAAACACCATCCTTCAAAAAGAATTCCCGTGTATCAATCCCCTAATCCAAACTGCATTATTATAAGTTAAAAATTAACTCCTACAGCTAAAAAAAGGTTAACTAATTTCAACAGTAAACATCATCCTTCCTATACATATTTGTGGTTGCTGATCCTTGGTAAAACCTAGGAAAAAACTCTGAATTATAGAAATATGTTTTTACAGAATTTCATGACTGTATAGTATTTTAGCATTCATTTTACAGTGAAAGACAAGGCAAAAACAACATAAGAACTACTTTGTTGCAACCTAAAGATTCAGTTTATAGGAGAGCTGACTACATACTAGCACAAGGCAGTTTCAACAGTAAAAAAATACCCCTGCCAGAGATGCCACAGTTTTGCTCATACAAAACAAAATGAATTGGTTTTTATTTACTTGCTGCCACAGCATAAAATTTCATATTCAAGCTCACTACCACAGTTCAAACATCATGTCTTCCTCAAGTCACTGCCATAAAAAGTACTGCCAAGAAAAGTAGGCGAATCGACCTTAACTTCATTTTATAACATGCATTTTCATGTTCCCAAATATTTTTGATTAGAAAAGATGCTCTAGTAATAACTCACGCTCCACAATGGTTTCCAGTAACTATGACATGCTTTCCTCAGGCCTTCTTCCCATTATGTATGATCCCTGGCCATTCCCTGCTCCTGCTAAGCTCCTTTGCCATTCCCCATTACTGCCACTCTGCTACAATTGTCTAGCATTAACAGCATTATCCTGTGTGACAGGGCAGCAAGCAAGAATTGCTTTTACTACCCATGCTCCCTCTTCAGCAGTCAGCATTTCCAGTTCTCCTTAAACAGGATTTGCAAGCTGTGACACTATCTCAGTGACAATAGTCTCATTATTGGACTATTTTGGTTTAATCCAGCAGCTCAAAAGCCCTCCTCTGAGCACAGCACACAGAGTCCAACACAACCAGCTGGGCCCACTGTCCCCTAGCAGTGACATCAGCTCTGAGGCACCTGCTCCAGCACACGATGTTGCAACAGACTACCCAAGAGAGAGGCCACACCAGCCATTGCAGAGTCTCAGCACTGCTCCTTCAGACACACAATCCTCAGAGCATCTCTGATGTAACCCAGGCATCCAATAGCTCCTTCTATTTTCACAAAAGCCAGTATGAAGATATTATAATGTTTTTGTGTAAGCAGTCCTGAAGGAAGCACAGAACTGAAACCCTACAAAACTGCTGCCAGACAGTGTCCTACAAAAGCCACCGTTCCTTCCATGTTGTTCTGCACTTGCAGTTGTCAGACAGCACAATCCCTGAGCAATGACAAGATCTGCTGCACAGACACTACAAGCTAAAGCCCAGATGAGTGCTGAGAGTCAGCATCTTCAGGAGCAACATCATTTCATCGCTATTTAGAGGCACAGGCAGCAGCCTTTTATTTATTCCTTTCAGTTTGCTTAACTTGATGCATTATTTAAGATAAAGTAGGCTAGAGAGACCTTTGTGAAGTGCTTATATATTTTCCTGCCTACACCTGCCCACGTTATTAAGTATCTAAGTAATGGCAAAATCTAGAGAGACACTTACAGGCCTGCAGCCACAGGGCTACAAGAAAACTTAGTAAGACACCTCACTGTCACTGAAGTCAGTGGGTGACCTAACCCACCAGTCTAGATATTTATATAAATCCCACCACTTATTTTCCTACTTTTCACTATTTAGATATGATAATAATTTCTAAAATTATTTATGCAGGCCAGCATCAGCTGCAATAGCAGAAATAAAATCATTCAGTACTCAAAGAAAATCCTCAAAGACCTGATTATTCAGCATCTTTTAAGGTAAAAAAAAAGGAAAGAAAAATAATTTTCTAAAGTTTGCTTCAAAAAACCCCAAAATCTGGTTTTTTAGAGAAGGAAAATGAAAGTATTTTTCCCCCCTCTTCAAACAAAGTGAGATGGCCTAAAAAACTCCCCCAAATCTTCTCACCAATCCAGTACACTTTTACATGCATTATACAGAGTTCATGTTTGTTACAGTGCCAAGGTTGTTTGGGGAAAAATACTCAACAGCAAGTCAGCCCATTCAGCACACAGTACCACAGAAATCTCTTTAAAAAGTGAGCAGCAATTCCTGTTTGTTCTAACTTTACTTCTTTACAGGCTAATTCATCATCACATTTTTCTAGGCATACTTGCATCCAAACCCAGAGATATGAACAAAGGTCCTGAAAAGAACCTGGAATAATACAGAACAGTTTCTCCCACACATCTTAAACTAAATCTTATTCCCTGGATGCCTAATCCCAGTGGAAGTCAAACAGCAAGATTATTTCTGCCTTCTGAGTATTAAACAACAAGGCCCCACCTGAAGGTTTCTAACATCTTATCCCCAGCCAAATTCCAAGTGATTTACAAGAGATACAAAGATAAATTGGCTTATCCTGCTAAGAGCACATGGCTGTTCTTGAGACATCTGAGAAAATTGTTTTAAAAAGAGCCTAAGCAAACAAAACAAAACCCAAAAATTAATTAATTAAACCCCTTAATTGGTTTACTGGAAGAAGCACAACTAAAAAGATCAAACAGTACTATAGGGCAAGGAGGAAGATGATGAACTTGTTTAACTAAGCATGCAAATGACTTCGATAAAAATACTAGTTCCCTGTACTAGACTTTTGCCTGGCTACCAAAACTACACTAAAAAACTCTTTCTAAAGAGTTTTCTAAATTTCCTAAAAAGTTTCTAAAACTCCCATACACATAAACAACATTTAGGATTTGATTTGCTTGCACTAGGTACCACACTCTTGGAAATACTGTCTTGCACAAGATTGTTATCTGGTTTAGCAGTTTCCTCAAGGCTATCACTAACAGCCAATAGTAATCTCTCAGATCTCAAGAGAAACCCCTGCAATGTATTTCCTAGCTCTTCCACATTTTCATAAAGCCATTACACCTTTGAAATCACTACCAATTCACATACCAGCTAAAAGATTCCGAATTGACAATAGTTTCAAGGTTAGGTAGGACTGAAAAAAAAAAAAAATCTTAAGCAAAATTCCTATTCAATTCTCCTCAAAACAACTATAAGCAAAAACCTTGATTTACAACTCCCTTGAAGGCACAAATATCAAATCCATCCAGACTAAGCACTAAGGTTAGAGTTAGCACATGGAGGTTAAGAAACTAGTCTCTCAAGACAAAGCAGAAATGTTCAGGATCAAAGTTCAGGTGACTTTAAAACACTGGATGTGTTTTGGCAGCCTCTTCTGTTCCAGATTGTTTTCCAATTGAAAGAGCAGAGCCCCAACGAGAAGTTGTTTTGCTGGAATACCAAGAAGGGTGGAGGGTTACGGGGTTAAAGTGCAACCTCACTAACAGAAGCAGTGTAGCTTGATACTAAATTCTGCTATCAATCTAGACATTCAATGAACCTTTGCCCACATCCTTCCACCTCACCCTGAAGCATTCTGGCTAGCACAACATTGCCTTATAGAACAAAGAGCTGAAATTACCCAGAGTTGCAGAGGATCTTCTTTGCAGTTCACCAGTCAGTGGTTTTTTGTAAGGAATTGGTGATCTCAGAGACTGAGCCCTTGTGGGATGCTGAGGGCTGGACCAGCCACCACTCAATGCTTGTGGATCACTCTGTCCTGCCTCTGCTCTCTCTGCCGCGGATGAAAGCCTGCCGTCATCTAGAGTTGACAAAAAGCAAGAAACCACCTGCTCAGACATGATATAGAAAACCAGTAGTACATGCAAAGCTAAGGGTAAAAAAACCTCTCACAAATAGCTCTTTTGGATCATGATTAAACAAAACAAAAGAATTTTTAAAGTACTATACACATCATAGAAACAGGACAGTAGGCTGTCTTCAAGACTCAGGCTATTTCAGAAATTCCCAATGTGAAAACTTTGTCAAAAAAACCCTGGCAGATTATTCTTGAATATGAATGTTATTCATTATTCTTGCTAAATAGAATAACTACACTTGACTATCAGCTTCTGCCTTGAAGAGATTTTCAGTTATTTTACAAGCCAGTACTGAAGTCACATTAAAGTTACCACAGCCTTTAATTTCCATCAGCAGATCAAGTATAGACAGGTTCTCATTGATTCCAGTAAGATGCACATTTCATGTGTTGTTTCAAGGTTGTTTTCCCATTCACTTAACAAAAGACTTTGCTGACTCCAGCTACATTTGTCAGAAAAAAACCAAGTGAAGCCAATATTGACCACATTTTATGCTACTTTCAATAAATTAGCAATGACAGGTTCTATTCTACTATGCAAACTAATAGCAGTTATACCAAGTAATTATTTTTCACTCTGCATAAGAAGAGTCTGAACAGATTGGTTTGCTTACGCAAAAAAGCTGTTTGGCTCTTTTCCCCCAGCCCAAACATTGCTAAGTATGCTTAGCAGAGCTAGATAATGAACAGACTAAACAAAAGCAGCTGACCAGTGTACCATCTCCAGTAAAAGGATACACAGATTTTGCACAAAATCCAGGTGCATTCATTCACCACTCTTTGCAGGATCTTTCTTTGAAACCAAAAGGAATTCACACAGTTCTTTCAGAGTTTGCCCATTGAGAATATATTTCATGACACATGCAGCACAAAGGCCAAAATCAAGTAATACTTCTTCATATATAACACTTTCAAAACACTTCAGACTTCTTGATGGGGAACACCTAAGCCATGCAAATTAAGTGTGCACTTCCTGCTTTATTGCAGCTCAGCTGTCACCCAGCTGCAGGTATGAGATGCACAGGAAGGTAAGGGGTGGATGAAGTCTGAAGTAAGAACTTGCACTGGAAGGACAAGCACACGTTTTGCTCATACAGGCTAGCAAAGGGTTACTCCTACTTTCAGCCCCCAAAAAAATCATACATACAGATGTCAAGCTAAGAATCTATACAATACTCTCTGCTAACTGGCTCATCTTTGACTTTCACAGGCAGCCACAAATTTCCAGCCACCAGATGCTGGCTATCTTCCCTCATAATAAAGCTCTACTACACCACCCAAAAGCAAGATGCAATACCCCTCACAAAAGAAATGACATCAGCCCTTTGGCATTACGCTCCTATGTCCAGAGGTGTTTTTACAAGCAGCAAACAGCAAGCACAACCCATGGCCACACATCCCCTCAGCACTCACCTTTGCTGAAACGGAAGAGATTTACAAAAGAACTGTAAGCTGATTTAAAAGGAGGCTCGTCCTGGTCAGGAGTCAGGGGCTTGAAGTGAGTGAGGTGAGACGGGCTGCTGGGAGAACGAGGCAGGTCACTGGAGGAGTCCAGTGTCGGAGAGCGTTTGTCATCTGCAGCCATTTCAGGTGCCCTGGGAAGAGGTCAGCAACACACATTACACACAGGGTGGTGAAACAGAACCTCTTCAGTCCTCTGGTGTCTCATTAGATCCCAGAGGAGAGACATTCACCCAACTGACCACAAGCATCTGCTATTAGCACAGATCCAGAGTGCCAGAGGAGCCCCTGTCCTCTGTCCAGCCTCTCTGCAAGGGTAATTCAGAGTGCCTAGTCAAACACACAGAGCAACAAAGTAAACAACCACTACACTGAGGACACACTCCAGTAGAGGCTTATGAGAACTTGAAGTTTTCAAATGGAGACTCTCCAGGCATATTACACAGAAGTTTTAACTTTTGACAGCTCTTCTCCTCATGTTGTGACTTCTGCAGTCCTTGTAACAAACTGAAAACAGGCATGCCCGAGCAAGCACAAGGCAGACCTGTTGTTTGGCCAGGATAACTTCAGAATGACAAGCAGAATGGACTACAAACAAAAACAGGACTGAAAGATTACTTTTGGTGGGAAACTGTTTCTCTCCCCTCTGCATTACAATACAGACCCTTGTGCAAGTTACCAGGGAAGCAACCTGAACTATGGTTTGCTTGTTGTCAAATCTAACACCTTCAAAACTTCCTTGTTTCCAAGAGCAGCTCCATTAAGGAAAAACAAACAAAAAATCCCAAACCACTTTGTGTATTAGGAGAAACCATACTGGTAAACCAAAGCTTCCATACAGCCAAGAGTCATACTTTTCCCCAACCCATACTCTTTAAGCTGAGCAGACACCCTATTTCTTTCACAACACCTCACTCAGCCTGCACTTCTAGCCTGCTAAGGTGCTTACTTCCTTCCTCTTTGTTTAGGCAAGATTTAGTGAAATGTTTGACAGAGTAGGAACACAGGGAGTTGATGGAAGCTATGAGTGATGGCTGATTTTTACCTGTGCCAAGGATCAAAACCCCTTATGAGCCTCCTTCCTGCTTAGCAGCTGATACACACTTCTTCATAAAATAACAATTTCCAGCTCCCACAATTGTTCCCTAGAACTTACAGGCATGTATTGCTGACTAGAGTATTTTCTTTCAAGCTCCAAGAAGCCATACTAAAAGAAATCTGTGTATTCCAGAGAAAAATCAGTGTGATCAGCAAGTGACAACTGAAAGTGTTAACAAGCTGCAGGCAGCTCATGTGGTAAGGTTTGGCTGTTCCTACATAGAACGCTGAAAAGATGGTATCTGCAAGTCATTCACATGACTTCTCAGTGGACTTCTGCTTGTTGCTCTGAAACTCAGCTCAGAGTTTCTTTTGCTATTTACATATCCTCAGGAAAGAAAGCAGAGAAGCATCATTTACTTCATTTCAAGAGAAACTTTGGACAGGTTCTTTATATAAGGCTGAGTCTTAGTCTTCCACATCCCTCTCCCCTGTAAATCAGGGTACATTTTGTTGTTGTTCATTTCACCAGTATTATTCAAACAGGTGATTTAATTGTATTTAAACATTAGAGCTCATGGAACATTTTCCTTGAAACACACTCTTCAGGTAAATTTGCTTGAAGAAAAAATTCTTCAATCTTAAGGCAACTAATAGTTTGCTTTTTAAATGCTGAGCATACAATAAGGGTGTACTTATACACACACTACCACATTAAAATGCTACTATGAAGTCAAGCCGTTTTATAGGAAACAATGTTCATATTTCAGCAACTGACTATAGCCTGGCAAGATAAGAGTTATAAGCAAGTCTCTGAACTTGCATTAAATATATATGTATATGTGTGTGATTATAGAAAAATAAAAACTTTTGCTTCAAGGGGGAAAAACCCCATAATAACTGCTTCTGTCACACCAGTATTGGTCTAATTAAAACTATTGAAAAGAATAGCATTGTATCTGGCATTAGCTACAGAAACACCTAGATTTTCTGTGCTGTACAACACAATAGCTGTGGTATCTATCAGCCTTTCTATGCTTTAGTTATGCCACTAAAAGGAAAATACTCCCTCCATCCCACCGCAAGAAATAGCCAGTTCTTTGTACAATACAGGAAACGAGAAAGCAAGGTGCACATATCGGTCAACAAGCAGAACATCAGAGTACACTGCTGACAGGATCCTCGCCAACAGTCACGGGGTACCTAAACGCACTCGAAGCTGCAGCTTCAGCAATCACCAACTCATCACCGATAAAATACGGAGAACGAGGGTGGCTGGGAGTCTCCCTCCCCACACGTACTGCTGTTCCATCCCGAGCAGCGCCGGGACACCCTGCGTCCCACAAAACTGACCACAACTGCCAGAGGGATACGGCACTTCCTACACAGACACTACTCCCGGGCACCTGGATAACACACCCAGATTGCAAAAACACCCGCAATTCAAACATAACCGCGTGACACACACGCTTCCCTTCCAACCTCTGCGCAGGAGACAGCCCCTCTGTGAAGGGGACACCGCCGCCTTCCCTCTCCCGGGATGGCAGACCCGGACATCACCTACGACGGGACGGGGAGGACGCGGTGGGCAGCGAGCCCCGGAGAGGCGCCGCCAGCCGCTATCAGGGGCCTGCCCGGGCAGGCCGGAGAAGGCTCGGGGAGCAAGGGGGCCGCAGAGCGGTGCGGGCCTGGCGGGCTGCGCTCACCTGCTGCCCGCGGCGGCGGTGCCGGTGCTGGGGCGGCACCGCCGCTCTTCCCTCCCCGCCCGGCCCGGCAGCCCCGCCAGCCCCGACCAACCGCCCGCCGACCGCGCCGCTCCCCGCCCAGGCACGGCCAATCGAAACTCCGAGCACTCCACCCGCCGGCAGCGCCCGGCCCCGCCCCGCGGCCCTTCCTGGCTGCTCCGCCCGGGCGCGGCACACCCGAGCTGCTGCCTCGGGAGCTGCTGGGAGTGCGGCTAGCCGGTGTGCCCCCGGGAAGTCGTAGTACACCATGTTTCATTAATATTCCCTTCTCCTCTATTCCCGCCCCGAGGCTCTTCTCCGGCCACGCTCCCCTCCTCTCCCCGGCCCCAGAGAGGAGCCAACTCCCGCCCCCGGGGCCGTGGTGTCGACACCACCGCCCCAGCGCCAACGGACGAGCCCGTGCCCGCTGTGGGTACCGCATCCCTGGGCTGGGCTGCGGCGCTCTCCCAGGGGCACATCCGAGCCTCCCGGCGTCAGCGGGTTCCCTGTGCCGGCGGGCACTCACTGCACGGGGGTGGCAGAGCGCGGAACGGGCCCGGCCCGGAACGGCAGCCGCACGGCCCGAGCTGCCGCGGGCCCCTCGCGCGGGGGCACAGGCGCACGAGACCGGGGCGGGCCCGGCTGGCGGTC